>VXBB01000544.1:69667-81397 GCA_013399915.1 Illadopsis cleaveri | reverse complement strand
TTTTTGTTTGTTTGTTTGGGGTTTTTTTGGCGGTTGTTGTTGGTTGGTTGGTTTTTTGTTTGTTTTTGTTTTTTTGGTTTGTTGGTTTGTTTGTTCTTTTTCTTCGTCACATGTGCAGGTACATGCCATAGCACTGGTAATTTATTATGCTCCTTAAAATGTGTAGCATTCATTGTATTTCTTATTCTTTTTGTAATTGGATTGGGCATATGCTTATGTGGTATCCAGCTAAGCAGGAAGTTAGCAAGCAAGCACATTAAGTTAAATTCAGTGTAAATAAAATGCATCAGCAGCTAATTTAAAATGATGCAAAGGTCCAACAAGCATGTGCTGAACTTGAAAGGTACCTGCAGGTGCAGCTGACTCTTGATTTTGGTGTTCATGACTTGGCTAGAAACCAGCCCATGTGAGGTCAGATCAGAGAGGCTTTACCCTGGCTTCCTCCTCCTCCTCCTCTCTATGGGAAATCATGGACCAAGAGTGGAACCAGTCTCTAACTGGGGTAAATCTGACTGAAGGGTGAAGAGGATGAGGAGATTGCCAAACAATGTACCACCATCCCCATTTTGCAGTTTTGAAACTATATGAGAATCACACCTGCGAGGGGTAATCATCTAAATATCATGGAGGTGCCTAACTCCCAGAATTTTTCACAGGAGATAGGGATGAGGACACCCCAGGGGATGCTGCCCTGAGGCGGGACTTCAAATGCCACTGTGGAGCTGTTTTCAGAGCTGGAGGATGAAATCAAATCCCTAGAAGTGTCATTCTGTGCTTAACTGAAAAAGATCTCACTGGATCCATTCAAATCCTCATTGACAAAGTCGTACTTTCCATGAGGTCTTTCAAAGGCAGCCTCCCCCTATCCCAGCCCACCCTCACACCTGGCCCCAAAGCCAGCCCCTTTCTTTCATGGCATGTGGAGCCTCTCTCAGGCAGGAAAGGAGCTCTCTAGAGGGCCTGTGGCATGTTGGCTCTTTCTTGTAAGATTCTCTCTCTGTGTGGTCTGTGCCAGACCAAAAATTGTGGGTGGAACCATTAACAACTTCTCTACCTTCAGCACAGCATAGGTGTTTTGTCAGTGCCTGTGGCTGGGATTACAAGCAGGTCAGTGACAGCAAAAAAAACCACAGGACAAAATCCCACCAGTGCACTTACATAGTGTTGCTTGCTGAAAAAGAAAAACCAGACCAAACCGAACAAAAAATCCAAACAACTGTTTCACTGAAAACACTTTGTTAGCAACTTTAAGTACTCATGAGCCGTTGTAAACACCCTGGGTTATCGACCTATGAGATGTTTTAATCTCTAGGATGTATCATGTGAAATAAAATTTGTTCTAAGGTACCCTTCACCAAACTCAACTAAACTTTGGGAATGGCAATGCATTGCAGGAGGAAGTGTGTTCTGACATAAGAATTGGAGCTGCCTGAGACCCTGGGCTTTGGCAGAGGTTGGCAATGTCCCTGCTGTAGTTCAGAGTGATCCCAGGTCTGCTCTGATGTGTGCCAGGCTTTGCTGAAATGCTCAGACAGGCCATGGCATTGCCTATTTCCCCTAAAAACAGGGAAGGAATCCCCTTCCTGCACTGGGGAAATCTCTTACCTGGCTGACAGGAAGGTAAATGAGCTTTGGATATATCTTTCAAGGGAGTAGAAGGGCTGCATTGAGCACAGCGGGGTGGAGAAAGAAATCAAAACCTGGTCTCTCCAGTTACAAAGGACTAGATACCCCTTGTTTTGACAGGAAGCAGGAATGTGGCTCTGCTTGATCTTACCCGTGCCGTAACACTGCTCAAGTGTTTCCTGTCCATTTTTTATTGCTTAAAAAAACCCAACTTGACTGGTCCCTGGAGGAGAAGGAAGCCTTTTCCACAGGAACAAAGCCTTTTTCCCCAATCTTCACTCCTCACTGTATCAGCTTCCTTCGTGGTCATCAGGAATGTAAATAATGAGCCATTTTCTGTATCAATAAAGATCTTTTTCAGGGTAATGAGGTGCTGGGCTCAGCTATGTCAGGACTTGATGAAGCGGAGGCTGATGTTTCTCTAAATCCTGCCCAGGGCAGTAAAAATAAAGCTTGTTCTAAGATTTCAGTCAATTTCCTTGCTTCCTTACTCCTAAAAATCTTGTTTTGGGCATACCTAGGCTGTGAAAATTCCTTGTTTATCCCTGCAGAAATCCACTTACAAAGGACTCATACTTAGGTGACTAACTGAGAATTTTTCTGGTCTCTTTCATTTGTTTCTTCTTGTTGTATAATGAGGGCCTGACACCATAGAACTCATCGTTACTAGAATCAGGGCTTTTCTGTTCACTTTGTTTATTTAAAAAAGAATAAATAATCTTTAAGACATTAGATTCAAACTGAAGGCTGGCCTCCCCTTCCTCACACACACACACACACACTTTGTTGAAGGATTTTTAGAAGGTCTGAGGAGCAATTACTGTGAGTTCTTAATACCATAATTGAAGGTGTTAAATCTCCAACAAAGCCTGATTTATTAAACTTGTGAATTAGCCCTGACATTAAATAGTTGCTAACAACAAACAAAAGTGGCTTCTTTAGAGGTTTTTTTCGTTCTTTCTTTTTTCTTCCTTCATTTTGGTTTTTTTTTTTTTTTTGGTGATTTTGCTCATCCTCAGATGGCTTGGTCTCTGCTCCTCTCCATTGGTTTCAAGGTGCAGTAAGCACAGACCTGTAGGGTGTGGGCAGAATGTAGGACTGGGCTGATGTGCTCAGACTGCCTGCCTGGGGTGCTGTGGCAGGGCTTGGAGAGAAGAGCCTTTCAGGCCATTCCCAAGACTTCTGCCTGCAAGTCGCACCAACTTGCAAAGGTGAGAGGAAGTGCTGCACTGTGTCTGCAGCAAAATTTGCAAAAAACAAAACAAACAAACAAACAAACAAAAAAAATCAGCCAAAACCATCCCCCCCCCAACAACCCGACATAGCAATGTATTTAAAGAAGTCTTTGGAAGATGAAGTTTAGCTCCAAAAATCAGATATTGAAGCTGGCCCTCCAGGAATGTAAAACCTATGTCTGTTTTCAGCCCATGAAAGCACATGCTAAAATGCTTGCCTCTTTTTAATTTTTATTTATAAAATCCAGTCCATAACAAGATTCATCTGTTCCACCAGGCTTTTTTAGTAGCCAGAAGGGTTTTTTATTGTTGGCGAGCATGAGTTTACAAGGGTGGAGGATCATCTGGTTTTGTGGCCAGCTGTTGGCCATTGTTAGGGATTATTAAAAAAGCTTTGTACATGTGCCCAGATATGTGTTCAAGGGGAGTGCCATTAATCAGCTTCTAACTATGGGAATAATGATGAGACATCTAAGGAAGACATCTCAAAGTTATTAAAATAGCATTCAGGTGGAGAAAGCAATTCCTTCTTCTGCAGAGCATCTCACAAGTGTCCAGGAATGATGCACTAACCAATTCCCCTGCCACCAACATTCCCCCCAGTCCCACAAACACAGTGTATTGTCCTTTAAATAGTGCTGTCTGTGCATGTCTTGCACCGTCCCTGGGACTTTGGCTTTGTAACTTATCGTGTCTTCATGGAGTTCAGCGTGTCAGCAGAGATCCCGAAAAAGTGACCTTGGCCGTAATGAAAGGTTTCAGGTAATATGCATTGCCTCTCATTTACTTGGGAGAATATGTGTGCATGCAGCCAGCTGGGACAAGACAGCTGGTAGAGATGCAAAGGCTTGATTGCATGTCTGAGCAGTGAAGAAATGCTGTTTGCTGATTCTTCACCTGTTTACATGGCCATGTTGTCCAAAAACTTACAGCCCACTGGCTGGTGGCCATGGAGGTCCTGTGGCACCTGGAAAAGGTTTTCCTCTCTTCTGCCATGATGAGAGGCACTGTTTTTGGGAGAGAAATCTCAAAGGACCAGGCACATCACCCCTGAGAAATTCTTACTCCCTGTCCTGGCTTCCAGCTTCTTTTGGGGTTTCCAGGAATGGTCCTATTTATATTTATCACTGGAAGTTCTGTCACCACAATGCACACAGCTCACTCTCACTCTGGCTGGTGCCACCTTCTTTCAAGCCACAAGGAAGGTGTACAGCTTCTACCAGAATTGTCCTTTCTGCTGCCAGCAGATTGGCTTGAGTAGGTCTCTGTTAGTGGCATCTGAATAAAATAAGATTAAAAGCAAGTTCTAGGCAATTCCAAGTTCTAGAATGTGAGAATGCTAAAATTTAAGGAGATAAAGGACAATATTTCCACATCTGTGCTGAACGTTGCAAGGTGTAACCTACTGCAAATGCATGTGTGAGTTCAGGTTAGAAACTGAAAACTTAGCAACTCACTGGAATGGGAATTATTTGTAAAGCAGATCCAAAGAGGCTTGAGGATGGCATGAGAGAATCATCTGTGAACTCCTGAATTTTGGGTAGATGTGTTCAATGTACCCTCCAAAACCCATATTTACAGTAGAAACTGCAAAGGACAAGAACAGGTATTTACACTGTGGATTGAAACAACACTTTCTGAGCTGTTGAAGCTTGTGTACTTTTGCTAAAATTTGACAGGTTTAAGGAGAAAAATCACTTTGAATAGGTTATAATGGTTTTATACTGTCACAAAAGACTTAGGAAAAGTACCTGTCTGCTGCATGGGGACACCTCCCAGGAGTCTGGAAGAGTATCAGGTAATGCTGTGTGAACTTAAGCAGTGGTCTCCTCTTAATTCTGCTTTAATATTGCCAGTCTTTGGCTTTTAAAGCTTATTACTCAGACTATCCTCAAAAGACATAAGATTGAGAAATCATGAAGTTTAAAAAAATGGTAAATTTTGTGTTCCCTTTCTCAGCCTTGAGGGTTTATGTTTTCAGTCTTTTCTCAGCAACAATGCCAACTAGAAACTTACTTCTAGAACACTGGAAATAGGGAATGTTTGTGTAATCACATGACTCAAAGAAGAAGGACCTTAAGAGAAAAAAAAACCCAAAAAATCAAAACAAGACCAGAACAGAAAACTTGTGATACAATCACACTTCTGGAGATGAATTGTCCAGATAAACAAAAATAAGACATCAAGTGAAAACAAAAGTTGTGAATTCCTATTTTCCCTCTCTGAATAGAAATCACACTGAGATTTTAGCAAATATGAAAAGTGGGAAAAATAAGTTTACGAATAAGCACACAGACATTAAGTTAATGTTTTGCCCTTCACTGTACACCTTTATCACTGGTCATGATTTTAAGTCTTTTTATTCCCCTAAAATGGAATGAGAGAAACATTAAACTCAATGGCCAGACATTTATAAGGTGTGAACCAGTGCTGTTGCATTGCAGTCAAGGGCTCAGGTCACTGAATGGCCTGGCTTCATGAGCTGCTCTCTTTGGGTTTTACTCTTTTTCAGCTGCTACTGGGGAGAATATGTGAACACAGTGTTTGCAAATAGTCCTCAGATGAACCCACAAGAGATCATCTCAGTAGCTCTGTTAATGTCAGATGTCCTCCCCAAACCAATAGACTGTCAAAGAAAATATCTTTATAGCTTGCACAGACAGCAGAATCCAGCCCTTGAACAGACTCTCATAAAGAACAAATAACGAAGCACGATTTTTGCCTTTATATTCAAATGCATGCTATTGTTCTGTAGTTACATAAGCCAGCCAGTCAGAAGACAGAAACAACATCATATGACTTATGTAACTAACCATTGCCCAATCCTGCAATGAGATCTGTGTGGCCAGCCCCCCCCCGCCATGCAAAGCCCCATTGAAGTCCAGACAAAGATCACTCCAGGGTTGGAACCCAACATGATAGAATTTATGACTATTTGCAACAAGCCGCTCATGAAAATAACCAAGAATTAATCCCTGAAGAAACGAGTGAATCTTTTTTTCTTTTTTTTTCTTTTTTTTTTGGATGAACAAATACATTCTATTCTGTTTGTAACAGCTTTGTGGATAATTCAGGATTCAGAAAAGAGGCAAAATCCATCAAAGCGAAGAGACATTAATTTCTAATTATATGTCCAGTTCTTCAAGAGGGGCCAATACCCTTCGGCAAACAAAGAGAGGAGTCTGAAAAAAACAATCTTCTGAAAAAAATCTGTTGGTTCTTGATAACTCAGAAATTCATTTGAGGTGCAAACACCGGCTGAAATGGTTGAATTCAGCAAACGTGGTCCCAAAATTTCGAAGCCATGGTCTGCAGTCAGATGCTTCCACAAGTCACACGAGAAGACCTTCATGGCTGGACGTGCTGGTGTGGCCTTTTCCAGCTTCCCAGTTTGGAGTACCCTGTTGTGCCTCGAATGCAAACAGTGAGAACTCTTTTCTACTGCTGCTGCAGAGCAAAACCTTGCAGGATGCCAGAAAAAACCTGAAATGCCCTCTTCTAAGGAGGGAGAGTAAAATGAATGGAAAATGGAAATATAAGACTGGGAAAAACCTAAAGCTCTTCCTGCCTTGTTTACAAATGTAAATGTTTTCAAATGTAAATTGTTTTACATTCTCGACCACAGCCCAAACTTGTGGTTTCCTAGGAAGACACCCCCAAAGTATTGGATTCTCATCACCATCCCCACCACCTCCTAGAACTGTAGCAGTGAAAAATTGTCCAAAGGCTAAAGCTCCTCTAGTGATGGGGCCTTCTATAAAATGCCTCAGGTGTGCTGTTCAACTGACAGCTTCCCTGGCCCTCCTAAAACTGCCCTTTAATCTAAGAGGCTGCCTGCCACTGCCCACCTGGATGAGGGTAGAAGTTTCAGGCTGGGATTAAGCTGCACGCAGAAGAGTGTAAAGTGACATGGACAGTGTGGCCACCAACCTGTGGCAAGAGAAGCCTCCTCACTGGAAAAGCTGTTTCCCAGTGCTCTCCTTCAGCCTCCATGAGCAGTCCTAGCAAATGCAGAGTTGTTTCTAGGAATTCAAGGAGGTCTGCTGCTCCCTCTTGCTCTGCCTTCCTACAGCTTCCAGGCCACCTTATGCAGAGTCAGTGTGTTTGCTGCCAGTTTGCGCCTGATCATGTAAGATAACAAGATGCTTCCAGCCCATGGCTTCAACTGAATAGGTGGCATGGGGCATTCTGATGGATAAACACAGCTGTTTCTGCATGCCTGACCTGAGCTTGTCTCTTGGGAGACTGGGCTGTGGGATCTGCTGAGAAAAGGCCAACTGCAGTGATAAGAGTCTGTCATTTATTTCTAGGTGCTGCTCCTCAATGACCAAAAAACCTCACCATTTCATCAGGCTGAAAAAGTCCTTGAATCAGGTACACAACGGATTAAGGGAGAAGTGAATGGACCACCAAGGAGTTTGCTCCAATTGCTTTATTTTGTCCACTTCCACCTCACCAAGGGATTACAGGCAGGGGTGATATTGTTGATGTATTCAATTTTTCAAGATCAGACCCTCTTAATAAATAAGCCACTATGAACGTGGAAGTTCCTATGCCAAATCTCCCACGGAGATTTGGCATAAAAAAAGAGTGTGGATGATTGAACAGGGAAATTTTTCCAAACAGAAAGGTAGAGGAACACTCAGCACCCCTCTCCAGAGCTACATGACTTTCATCACAAGCACCACTCCTGCCTTCAGCCCAGCTTCCTTCCAACTCCACCACGTGGATTTGTTTACAGAAACTTTTCAGTAATATCTAAAAAAAACCCCACAACTTTAGAAAATAATCCACAACCCAAAAAATAATAGTTCTTGATAACAAAATGGGGGTAGGCCCCAGTCCTGCACACTCTTCATCACTCGTGTGCTCTCCATGCAAAGGCCTCATTGCAGCCACTGGAGCTAGGAAGTGCTGGAAGACTTTTTCTGAAAGCACTCAGTGTTGTCTGAGCTTTGTCCCAGTGAAATCAGTTTCAGGGCAGGGAAGAACAGATGTGAAAATTCCACCCAAAATGGACTGTTGTTTGCGGATCCGGCTGACCCACCACAACCACATCTCGCCTGCAGAGCCCCAGCAGCATTGTTTTTCTCAAGCAAGCAAATGTTAACCTTAGAGAAAAGAGCCCCAGACTGTTACCAGAGACACTGGCTGCAAATGCATTCTTCTCCCTGTGTGTTCTCGGCCTCATCCTTTTCCCATGGAAATGCTGCTTTGCAGCTGGTGCTGCCACATCTGCCCATGCTGGTAAACCCAGCAGAGCCCCAGCATGGGCCTGAGCACTTGTCATGATCATCTCTGCTCTTTAATTGCCAGCACATGCCTTGGCATGGCACAGGCTTGCTGCCAGCCAGCCCTCTCCAGACAAGGCCTGGGCACAGTTTTGTCTGGAGGGGGTCTCTGAGGGACAAGGATGAGGACAGTGGCATGTCTGGGTGTGTGGACATGGAAGGAACGTCCTGGCCCCTCTGAGTTACCACTGCAGAGCCGCCTGTCTGGAGTAGGTTCAAGCTTTTGGAGAAGCTGAATCACAAAACCTGTTCTGGCAGCAGGCTTGGGATGCACCGCCCTCATAAATTTCAGCAAGAGGGGCTGTTTTAAATCCCTCCCACCTCCCCGTCAGCATTCAAAAGCTCCGTCATATATCCTGCCCTGGGGGTTTTGTTTGCCGAAATAATTGTTCCCTCCCTGTTCCCCGCTCCTGTCACTGAAGCTCAGCTTATCCTAGACCTCTGGCTGACAAGGGTTTACAGCACGGTTTTTCTTCTGGATTCCTGAGAAAAACAATCTGGAGTAGGTTTAGGTTTCTGGCATCAGATGCGATCCACTACGCTCTTTTGAAGGCCCTTTATCGTCTCTTGGAGTTCTCCTCCTAGGGTTCCAGCTCTGTCAGTGCTTTGAGTTTGCTTGGATGCCTAACCTGGGCTTAGTTAAAATGCATGAACACTCAAAACCAATTACAGTTCCTGTACCGAGGACCCTTTGTTCTAATTACAAAAACTCCAGGAGGCTACGGCAGATCTGTCAGCTGAGGCTGGGAATACAAACGCCTTCTTTTTCTTCTTCTCCCCCCTCCTCTTTCTTCCTCCACGCCCTCCCCCCACCTCCCCTTCTCTAGTAATCAGGGAGGCGGGGAGGCAGAAATCTCAGCAGGAACAGATTGAATATATTAACATTTGGTTGGTTTTGTATTGTTCTTTAGTGAGACCGCAACTTATGAGGTTGTTTTAATAAATGTCTGGTCAGGGGCCAATCAAAAGCTGCCAAAAATGGGTGTAGGGAAGCGTCTTTCCCACACAATCTGCCCTTTCCCACCCTAATCACTGGAAATAAGAATGCCTAAGAACCAAATGCCTTCTTTTCCCTGTTTATCTCCTCACTCTCGGGGATTTTTCAGCCTGTGGTTCCTAGACATGAGCAAACCTAACTCTCCACTCCAGGAGCTCCTCCCTCAAGGCAAACCGAGACCATCCTGTTGGACTATAGCATAACATATGTTGAGAGCTCATGTTCATCTGGTGTAAATTATCTTAGGGCTGCTCAATTCAATGGAATTCCAGAAACAGAGATCAGCTGCAGATCGTACCTTTGCTTTATTTACAGTGGTTGAAGGCAGTTCCTTATAGGACGTGGATGTGCAAGAACTGGGAGTCTTTTCTGCTTGATTGCCACCTTTGGGGGAAACATTGAAATGTCTTGATGTGTTTCAGCCTGCTTTTGGCTGGAAAACTTTATGTAAGACTTAGCACAGCAAGTCCCTTTCATGCCAAAGAACATTTATTTCTCCAAAGGTGAGGTGCTGAGGAGGCTGGGCTCTGCCTCAAAGCATGAGGGAAGCCAAAGAGGGAGAAATCACAGTGGTGTCAATAAAAAAGCAAACCTGGCTTCTCCAAGATGCAACTTCCTTAAAAGAGGCTGAGGGAGAAGCAGAGGTATCTTCACTCTCTAACAAGGGGTGCTTCCTTCTGGGCAGCTGGCCTTGTCTCCAAACCATGGCGACTGGCCATGGCAACTGGAGGTTCTCCATGGGATTTGATTCTCTTGTGCTTGTGTGCACACCTAGAGGGAGAGAGACCATGAGAGAAACCCTCTCCATGGAGTCTGCAGCCTGGAGATTAATGCAAGCTTGGCCAAAGACAAATCACAGAAGCTGAGTGTTACAACCGGGGCCACATAGTTGGTAAGATGCAGAGCAGCCAGATACCTTGATATTTACCACGTCAGGGTAAATAGAGCACCAGGGTAAAAAGAAATGTCCTGTTAGCCAAGTTCACATGACACAACACCTGATAGGAAGAAGAGAGACCTGTTAACCTCCATGTGGGTAACTTTGGTTTGTGCTAAGCTGTGCTGGATACTGGGTGGAAAACAACGCCAGAAAAAGAAAACTGCAGAGACTTGAGCTTTGAAATTAATTGTAACAGCATGGCAAGCTACATGTGAAAGAAAAGAAAAGGCGAATGGCTCAAGCTGTTGAGGGCTTTGGAGTTCTTGTCCATTTAGTAAAGGTGTGATGGGAGCACCAACTGGAAAACATATCAGTGGGAAAAGCTCTGAGACATTATAACTTCTTACTACTGCTAAAAATATGGGGCTAATTAACTTTGTATAAAAACTTTTGTTCTGAAACTCCAAAGCATGTGGAACTTGATGGGTTGTGTTTGCTGCAGGGAAGGTTTGGCTGCATGACAGCACCCAAACACACATATCCCTGCCTGCCATCCTCTTTTGCAGGGCTATGGGAGCCCAGGGTGAAGTTTTTAATTGCCAAGTGTCTCCATGGGCTGATAGCATGGCAGGTGGGTTATGCAAATCCCAGGGGATGGAAATGTGCCAGTGGTGCAAGAGCTAGGTGCCTCCAAACACCAATCTCCCTGTGCAGTTCACCTGGGAGGACACTGGTGCAGGTAGATGCCATCTGCTAAATCTGCTGGGGCAATCTAGGCAGTTCTTCATTCCCTAGGAAGGGAAAATGGGGAGCTGTGGGCTTGTGTACCCCACTTTGTGCAGCTCCTGTCAGCCACTTAGCAGCAAAAGGGGAGGGCGTCTGAGGCTAATGACGCTTTAACTGAGGGCAGGAAAATTCACCAGAGAATGCCTGCCAGCACAAAGGAGGCTGACAGTGGTCCTGATGGACTGATGAGTTGGTTTTACATGACCAAATTTGCTTCTCCTGCTGGAGAAGTCAAGGAGATGTCAATTTGCCCAGCCACTTGTCCTGCTCCCCTGACATCAGGACCTGAAATGTCTGGGAGCAGCCAGCCACTGATGCAAACAAGGCTGTGGTCCTCACTAAAAGCCCTTAGGCAGCTCTATAAACCTAGGTGGTGCTCCATGTGGCTGGACAAACCCAGAGGTTTAGCCAGCTTCCAGGAAAGTTTGGAATTGCTTCAGGTGGCTGCATTTAGCAGACTGAATTACCAAGTTGCCTCCCATGTCTCCTCCCAGCTGAGGAACATTTCAGCCTCCTCCTCATGCAGGCAGAGTTGGTGTTGCAGTTGCCTCTCCAGGGAGGGAGGGAGGGAAGGAAGGAAGGAAGGAAGGAAGGAAGGAAGGAAGGAAGGAATCACATTCCATCCAGCAGATTTGTACTTAGATGTGTGAACAAGACTTGGCAGATACTCCTCCAGTGCTGAGGAGCAAAGTGGCAAACATCAAGGCAGGGTGAGAGCCCAGCTGTGCTACTTACACCCAGATGTGTAAAATTATTTTCCAAATGGAACTGGAGGGACTTAATGTGGATAATTGGGGATTAGGTCTTTGCTCTTGCTCCTGTGCAGCTCCGTATTTATATAAAGTGGGGATAATATTTCCCAGTGTAATAAAGAATTTATTAGATCAAAGTCCATTTAGTCTCGGTGGTTGTCAA
>VXBB01000544.1:47321-60700 GCA_013399915.1 Illadopsis cleaveri | reverse complement strand
GAAAGGCAGCAGAAGATCGTTTCTACAAACTGAGAGTGGCATGAAATTAAACATCTTTTGATGCTATCTTATAGACTGCCAACAACAATTCCTACCATAAGCAGGCCACCCAATTAAAATGAAAAGTGAATCTCTTAATGTGGTTACACACATATATATATATATATATAAACTGCATGTTTTATATATATATATAAAAACATGCAGTCAAATGACCGTTTTTATGCTGCTGCTGCATTAGCTGAGGTTTTTTTTACTTATTTTTATCCATGTTACCCCTCTTTTGTTACCATTGCAATAAATACAATAATTAAAGCCAAAGGGGCAGATAATTTCTTGTACCACAATGTCACCCCATAGAGGAGGCTCTTTGTGACATGGTGGAGCTTTTGCTGCCACTTCCATGGTGAGCTATGACTCTGTTTTTCAGAGGAAGTATTGCTGATCTGATTTTGTGTTCCAGGATTTCAGGAATGGACTGACTGTGTGTCCCAGTAGCAGGAATGCTGCCCTCATCCTTCCCTGCATGGTTCCTCATGCCAGGCTGCTGTGTTTGCTTCTCTGGGAAGCCATCAGAGTAGAAATGTCATTCTTACAGTCACAAGAAATATCCTGGTGGCTTTGGAGGCACATTTTGTATGGATTTCTCACTTTTCACACTTCTCATTGTGTGGGGACTTCTTTTTGTAGCACCAGACCTGTGAGTTAACACTCAAATGTCCATGTTTGGGGGCCTAGGGGACTTATCTGCCCTAAAACCAACACCAATGCCTCTAGGATGTCCCAAACAAGCCTCACTTAGTTCAGTGGTTGCCCTCCTATCGATTTCAGCTGGCTCTGGTTTGTGTCTAAATACCAGACTTTTCCATGATGGAAGAGACCAAATTTTTGGTCCTTGTTTTGTCATACCCTCTACTAAATTTATTTCTGGAAGTGACCTCAGAATTTTTGAGCGGTGTTCTCTCTGGCTTTCTAAACAATGTCTTGATTTCACCAGAGGAAAAGGGAAAGAGACTCTTTAAACCAGCAGAACACCCTTTTGTTATATCTCAGATAAATCTGAACTAATCATAAATCAGCCCTTCCGGTCACACCGGCGTCATTGTCTCCAGTGCTGATTAATGGGTCAGGGCTAACTTTAAACTGGAGCTTCCTGGTCTGCTATTCAAACCCTGTTTTAAATTGTTGCTAAATTGCAGTTTCACCATGGCCCACTCAGGGGGAGGCTGAACCAGGGGCTGTTCCGGAAGGGAACAGCTGGCTGCAGGCCTGTTGTGTCATATTATCAACGCAAAAGCTGGCCTGAAACTGCATCTGAGCACCTGAGGGAGCTTCCATAGCATGGCTAGCAGTGTGGTACGATGAAGGACTCAAAAGAATGAAGGGGAAAAAAAGAAATGAAATCTCAGTGGATGTCATAACGACCCAGGTTTGTTTATGTAACGTAGGGGGCTGAATCGTATCTCAGCCTTTCATCACCCAGCCCTGGAACAGTAGTACTTTAATAACGGCTAATGACAAAAATATGGAAAAAATTAGAAGCGAGAGCAAATGAGNTTGCTGCATATTTTTGGTAGGTAAAACTGGAGAAGGTCTTTCCAGTATACCTGATGCTTTATTAAAACCAGGGCTCAAACATGGTTATTCATGTGCTTTCTCTGCTCTTTTGAATAGTGTGGCTCTCAGACCTCCCACCTAGATTCCAACTCATTAGGGACATGAGAGATCAAGAGCTTTAGAAATGAAATTGATTGTTGAATACTTGTATGACGTGGCATTGCAAAGCCCTGTTTTTACTCTGGAGAGGCAGAATTTTGTTACCATGGACTTTGTCTCCTTCCAAGCTCTTTCCTTATGCCCGCAGAAGGTCTGGATCTTTGAAAGGCAGGAGGGCATTCTGGCTGATGTTCTGTGGGATGTGGATTTCTAGGCGGAGAGTCTTTGCTGCAACAGGACTCATGGAGCATCTGGATGTGGATCATGACAACTGGGTGCTGTAACACCATTTTCTAAATGTCATTGTGGCAAGATTAGCTCTCTATGCCATTCCTGTAGATGTTTGTCTGACCTGTTCTTGATGCCTGCCACAGGTGGATATTCCTGATGATCTCCTGCACTAAGAGAGTACCCTCACCACAGAAAGATCCTTTAAGCTTCTTCCTCACTAAAATCACAGAATCACTGTGTTTACTAGCTTGAAAAAGACCTCTGAGCCCATCTAGTCCAACCCATAAATTAAACATTTAAACCGTAGATTCTTACACAGCCTGCCACAGACATAGAGAACAGGCTATTAATTCTGTCTCTTAATTTCTTCAGGAAAGCTTTCTGTCCTGGCTTCTCTGGAGTGGCACAGTGTAGAAGTGTCCCCTGTGTCCCCTGAAAGGCACCATGCTTTTGTCCTGAATTTCTCTTGAAAGAAACCTGAGGAAGGGATGTGGAAGAAGAGCTTCCCAATAGATCCATGGGCACACAAGTGAACCAGAACTAAAAGTGTATCTACTCCATGAAAATCAGCTGAACACAAAGTGCCCTGAGGTGCATGTGGCTGCAGGGTCCAGCATGCCCTGGTCATGGCAGTGTGATGATTTTCCAGGCTACATTTAAGGAAGCAAAGGGAAGAATAGCAGGCATCACACAAGAGCTCTGTTGCCCATGCTGTGAAGCTGCTGTGGCTGTCCCTGCCCCAAACTGATGAGCTCTGAACCATTTCTGGGCTTGATGCAGGCTTAACACAGAGCTCAACCATCAGGCAGCCTGTATCTGAAGAGAAGCCAGTAATGTGTATGTGATTAAAAGGTGCAAATTTTCGTCAAGGCTGGACAGCAGACCTGCTCATTTCCATTAAATACTTGTGCCCTTAGATTTTGGCAACCACTGGCTTTATAACTACATCCAGCACTAACAGGGTTCTCTGTGCCTGGGACAGTAGCACAAACATGGTGTTATCTCTCCTGTCTCCCTCAAATTTCCAGACGGCATTGCTGCTTTGGAAACGGGACTTTTTAGAACAGCTGCTGTGACTTGGCAGCATGTGAGGGCATGGATAGGTACACCTGCAGAGAGTAAAGCCAAATGTGTGGCTCAAGCTCTGCTTGTGAGGTTGACATGGTGGAAACCAGAGCATGGTAAGACCCACTTCTAGAAACAGACAGTTCTGTTTGTGAAACGGAGGATGGGCTTTGCCCATGTGGACCGTTGCCTGCATGGAGCTTTTCTGGGGTCACCAGTGAGCCAGGGACAGTGATCAGCTCATAACCACATGCTTCTTCAAGCGTGCATTTGAATTGGAAAAACAAAACAAAACAAAAGGCTTTTTCTAAGCAGGGCAATTTAATAAGTATGTTTGGGTCATGCAGAATATGACCTTGAGAAACCACCAGGGCTATAATCTTGTTGGAGAGTTGGTTTTTGTGCTTCCCAGCCACAGATGAAAACTCTGTGGTGTTTGAAATGGTGGTGAGGCTGTCTTACAAATGACATGCAAATACAGTATAAATACGAAGTTCTATTTGTTTGTCTGGTTCTGGAGCCCTGGGCTATGTTTTCAGGCTTTTCTCTGCAACTCTGAGAGAAAAAAGAATAATTTCATACTGAAATAAAAAAAAAACAGCAACCCAACCAAAAACCCTCTGATACTGCTAGCTGACAGGAACTGGAGCTTTAAGCAAAACATCAGATATAATGAAGCTTGTGATAGAAGGCTGCAAGAACCAGCAGCTCTGCATTGGAGCTCCACTTCCAGCACTGACTATTCCCTCTGGCAAAGAGCAGATTTCACAATGCCAAGGAAAGAGGAAGCTGCTCAATGGCAAGAGGACAGTCTGTAAACAATCCAGGATGCTGAGGGGCCAAGGAGAGAAAACCACCACAGCTGCTCCTCCCAAAGGCAGCAAGTGCCACAAAGTGAGGCAGGTGAGGGTGATGGGTTCCACCCTGCCACAAGTCGTGCTTGGGTTGTCTTGGCTCTAAACAAATGCCCCAGCTGATGAACCAAACCAAATCATGGCTGGATACATTCTGTATCACAGATACATTCTGTATCACCTCTCACAGGGGGACCTGCTCATCCACTTTGTCCAGCACAGGCAGCTCCCAAATAATCTGCTTCTGAGGAGATCTGAATGCAGCAGAGGTGCTGCAGCCCCAAGCCAGGCCTGGTGGCAGAGGCACCCAGCACATCTCCAGGGCCACCCCAGTGCTGCAGAGAATCACAGAATCCTTAGGTTGGAAGAGACTTTTAAGATCATTAAGTCCAACCCAGCCCTAACGCCTCAATTAAACCATGGTACCAAGTGCCACATCCAGTCTTTTTATGAGCATATCCAGGGATGGTGACTCCATCAGCTCCTCAGGCAGATCATTCCAGTACTTTATCACCCTTTCAGCAAAAATCTTTTTCCTAACCTCCAACCTATATTTCCCTTGACACAGTTTGAGACTGTGTCCTCTCGTTCTGTCAGTTACTGCCTGGAGAAAGAGACTAACTCCCAGCTGACTATAATCACTTTTTAGGAACCTGTAGAGAGTGATAAGGTCACCTCTGAGTCTCCTTTTCTCCAGGCTAAACAACCCCAGCTCCCTCAGTCATTCCTTAATGGCTGGAGAAGGAGTGAAGGAGAAGGGAGGATGGAGCTCTTTGTTTATCAGGTCCTGCTTTGGCATTCCCATGTTGGAAGAACACTTTGGTTGTTGCAGAAAGGGTGGGATAGACAAGCAATAACCCTGCTGTTCATGGATCTCCTGCATCCCCTTGAAGAAAGGTGGCAGGGCGGGAAAGCCTGAAGGGTTGCATGTGCCAATGTCCCCTTCACCCTCCTGACTGTGGGCAGCCAGCGTGGCCTCTGGAGGAGCAGTGGATCAACTCCCCATCACTCTCTGGACTTCAGAAGGGATAACCCCAACACAGAGGAGGAAATAAAAATTAGTCAAAAAGGAGGAAGACTCTTCACTCTGGGCAATGGAAATGAAACTTGTGACTTGGTTTCTGAGAGGCCCATCTGCCAGAACAGCCGTGCTTGTTGCACAACCCGCTGCTGTGGGCAGAAAACTGATTGACCACAGGTCCACAGCAAGTGGGACAGGGTGAGCCCTCTCCTCTGGAGCTGGATATGGTGCTCAGTCAATAAAACCATTGGTATTTTCTCATTTGCTGACTGTCTGCAGCAGCCAGACCTGCAAGCAGCAGCAGCCAGCCAGGCACAACTGGTGGCTTCAGGACAAGGCAGTGGCTGCAGCAGCTTGTAATGATGCAAAGGAGTGGTTACCAGTCAGTTATGGCAAGGTAAAGGCAAACACGCTGTTATTATGGGAGGCCACTCGTGATAAGGAAGTGTCCTTGAGCATAGTGTTTCAATAAATACTTTGTGAGCAACTGTTGTTAAAACCTTCAGAGAAATTCCTCCTATAAATGGAAAATACTTCTACAGTTTATATGTACTACATGTTAATGCCTGTGCAAGACACCCATAGTTTCCATTTTACTTTGACTCTCTTCCCTCCCCCATTGTTGGGCTGTGTAGGCTTGATCAGTGACCATTGCCAACCAGCTTCATAAACTTCTGCGGAAGATGCAGACTCAGGTTTTTAAAAAATAGGAGCAATTTATCCTCCTAGCCCCCTGTGAAGTCTGAGTCCTCAGCTCTCGTACCTGACTCTCAGTATAGCCTGCACAGATATGTCTTACCTGACCTTTGACTGCTGTGGATGAGCTGCCTCAGCTGAACCCACCTTGCTTATTTTGCACCTGAATGGCTTAAGAACCTCTTGTCAAGATTTTCCAGAAAAAAAGATGGGTTGAACAACAATATAATAGACACTCCTTCTCCAGATTGTGGACTGCATTGTCCCAGTCTGGAGGAGCTCCCCTCCACAAAAATGTCATGCTTGCATGTTTAACACTGAAGTTCTATTTTAGGAATAGCCAGAAGTTGTGAAGGTTTGGATATTCAGCCAAGGAGAGTTTACATGTTCACATCTAGCAGAGACTCTTCATTGTGTTATTTCTTGTCATAAAAACTCCATTCCCTGGCAGAATTTGTTCATCTCTGCCCCCCATCAGCCAGGCAGCCTTCTCAGCTTCACCTATCACCAGAAAGGCCTTGGTATCAATCAACAAAATTTTCCTGGCTCCTCAAACACTTCTGTTGTACATACCCTTATATCTTTCTGGGGCAGTGTGCGCTTAATAGAAACAAAAAAGGAAGGAAAAAAAAAAACAAACCAGAAAGCAAAATCATAGTTCCCATTAAGTTGGTGAGATTATCCTTGATATTTTGTATTTTAAGTCAGCCCAAATTTGGAATGCTTGTGTAGAAGGTAGCACATTCTGTTTAGCATCTGATTAAGTTCCAGCTTGAGTAATTGAATTCTGTTGCTCAAAATTCTTCCTGTAGTTTCAATTAGATGCAATCATTAAATTTTCACTTCCTTTTCTGAAATGTTGGGTAATGTTAGGGTGCATTGTTCAAACTGTTGCCCTCCATCATTACAGGCTTGCCATGTTCTGGTGGATGATGCAATGTGATCCTTCCACGTGGCTTGCATATCACTTTGCTGGAACTATGAAGTGTTTTAAGATGGTTGTGTTGCATGTTTGGCAAAAATTACATATAAATCATTATTATCATCAGGGTGGTACTCTATAGCAGTCAAAGTCAATACATGCTCAGGAAGCAGAAAATTGAGTTTAATATTCAGTCTATGCAAAAATTCCTCTGGCCCGCATTACTGAAAATCTTGGCATATTCATTTGGTTTAGATAAAATTGTATTTCATGCCCTCCCACAGAAAAATTATTCTTGGGTTAAGATGGATGATCTTAAGACTATTCATTGCTTTGTAGGTCATGGCGGTTCCTCATTTTATATCTTGAGGGTTTTTGTTTTGTTTTGTTTTGTTTTGTTTTGTTTTGTTTTGTTTTGTTTTGGAGGGTTGGGTTGGTTTCGTTTTGTTTGGTTTGTGTTGAGGGATGGGCCAAGTTTATGGTGAAGAAGAATTAGTTCCCACCGTAGCAATGGGACTGATGGAGCTCTTCCTGAAGGAAGGCAGGTTCTTAAATTCAGGCATTAGTAACTGTGGGCCCTCATGTAGTTAAGTAGAATTGGAAGATAATCAAAAAGAATTGAAAATTACACTGTAAATTAATTTTAAGGCATTAGTTTACCAGACTTGTAGCACAAGGTTTGTTACTTCTTTCCCCAATGTGGTAATTTTCTCCTGCTCTGTCACCAAAACCTCATGACTAATTGGCAGGCACTTATTTGATTTCCAGACTAGTGTAGAGAATTTTATCTTTCAATCTGCTTACATCTTCATCTTCATTTCCAAAGTTGCTTGAGATTATCAGCAGTAAATTTACCAAATTTGCAACTTGTTTATAGATTTCTTCAGCGAAGATCTTTGACGAGTTGGTTTGTAGACCACTCCCTGTGATCTACTGTTGTTTCAGTGACATGACATGGAGTTGCAAGAATTATTTTGTTTGGTGACTTACAGAGTTTTCTGTTAGTGGGTATTCCAGGCCAAGACTGAATTTTCCCCATTCAGTTCAGCCATGCTAAACATTGTAATCCCATTTAAAGATGGTTTAAGAAAGGGTAATATACAACTTTGTACCAAGGTACAAATATACCAATTACAAGGGTGATAAATGTCATTAACAATAACTGGGCTTTGAATATGTCATGGGGATTAACCTGTCCATTCAGATGACTGCTGTATTTTTCCTGTTTGCTCAGCTTTCACTAGAGCACTGGAGCTGTGCTGTTTGTTTCCATAACAGACTCCAGCAGCATCCTCAGCCTCAGCTGTGAGCTCTACCTGTAATGACTAGATTAGGATATCTCTGAATTCTTTCTGGAAACTGCCACTGTCCTTTCTGACGGACACTGAAGTCTACAAAGGTGCTGAAGTGGGTTTGTCTGCCTCCTGCAGTAGCACCCTGAGAGGGAATCCTTCACCAAGAGGAGGAAAAATCTCTTGCACTGTGGAACAAGTGCTCTCCTGATGAAAGCAGACAACAGCTCTTCACTGTGCGTGCAGCTGTACAAACACACTTCTCCTCCACCACCTCCTGGGCACAAAGGGGTTTGTGCAAAACGCTGTAATGGGCTGGTGGCAAAGAAAGAACCAGACCAACTCAGCCCTTTCTTCTGCCCCAGCCATTCACAGGCACACCGGCAACTCTTAAACTTAGATTTTCCCTTTGAGTTTATTTCTGGGCCAAAGTCTGAATAGGGAAGAACTAAATACAAGGTAAATAACCCAGAGGTAAAAAAACTTGTTGTACAATTAGACAGAATACACTTCCTGACATTTGCATCACTGTCACCTCTTACAGAACATGCAAATAGTCTGGCAAGGGGGTGAATTCCTTGTGTATGAATGGAAAACAAACCACAGATGAAAGGGGAAGAGAGGCAAACAGGCTGATGATATGATGCTTTTTCCTGAGAAAACTCTTGTGAGTGAATGGTACTGTCTGCAGAAGAACTAAACCTTCTGTGAAGAGCAGTGACTCACTAGCTCTGAAAGAGGTAGGGGATGGGATTGGGACTGACAGACAAGAAAGGGAAAGGGATTTTCATATGGCTGAGGAACAACTGGAGACCATCTATCAGCTCTGTTTATCTGGGTTCTTTCAAACCTCGTAGAGGAGCCAGATTTTGCTTTGTCCATGATGCAACTTTGGCAGAGTTTTCCCTCTTCTTTTTTCCTCCTGTTGTGTGCTGGGATAACAGCATAACTCGACGGCCTTCAGGCACTGTAAAACATTAACCCTTGCCCTTCTGCACTTCCCCTCTGAGGGCTCTGCCCCTGCTATTCTTCCAAGGCTTGGTTGAGTGAGAGTGCACACTTGGTATGGCAGCAATGATGGGAACAAGTGCAGGATCAGAAGTGGCTTGTGGCCAAGCTATCCACTGTTGCTGTTTTGTCCCCTGCCATTTTCATCTTGGCTTGGACTCTCCAGTTTGATCTCCCAGTACAAACACTGCCATCAACAGCAGGGCCACACCGATGCAGGATTCTATGCCAGGCTTGTACAAACACTGCAGCCTTGAGCCTTCCTTCTCACAAGGAAATGTTTTTCCTCTGCAGAAATCCCTGGTATTCTTCATGTTAGTCTCTAGGACTTGAAATCAACCATGGTCTTCACTCTCAGACCTGCACAACCCAACCCACTGCCTCTCGAAAACCAGCGGCCAAACCTGTGGACGAGCAATGATTTTAATTTTTTCCCCTCCCATCATTTTGGTGATTCACCTTCTGACCTGATCAGAATGGGAAGAGGAAAGCCATGAGTCATTAAAAGGCATTGGCCATGCACCAGTGGGAGCCATAGATGTATCACAAACCCTCTCCTACAGCTGTGTTTTTCATCTTCATGCTGCAATCCCCTTACCAAGGGACTAAATTAGTCCTCTGTCCCTATTATGTAGTCCCTCTGAGGTTTTAGAAAAGGCAGATGGTCCAAAACCCCAAAATCTTCCCCAAGTAACAGACTCCACAGATCAAATGAGACAAGCATAGGGAAGATGACGTGTCCTTGTACTTAGCCTCCTCTTGCACATCGTCCCTTCTCCAAAAGTTAGCATTTGTGCCTGGATTTATGGATCTGGAGGGCTGTAGCAGCCCCCCTCTGGGGCTGGAACACAGCTCTTGGCTACTGAACTGCGCTGTGAAATCTTCTGCTGGGAATTATTTCCCTCTGCAAAGTAGCAGACGGTATCTAGAAAAGAGCTGTGACAAGTCAGACCCCCGTTGCTGTTTACTTTTGTCATGTGCTGCTTCCAACACAGGTTTAAATGCTGCCCCACTCCATCCTGAATCATCACATTTTCTGTGCAACAGCAAAGTCTTTTAGCAGCATGGGCAGGAGCAGTTCCTGTTCTTCATGACTGGCAGCACTCAGGTAGATAAACCAGCTTCTTTTAGCCTCAGACCTAAGGTTATAGTTAGAGCCCAGCACTAAGGGTTTGGAGTGTTTGGGAGAGAGGAAAAGGAGAATTGACCTCCTGCTGTGGTGACAGAAAAGGAGGAAACTTGTTGGAGCATATGAAGGAGTATTTGGAAGTCTTTGGGTGACAAGTCCACAAAGCATCTCTGCAGCAAAGTGAATTCATTCATTCTGGTAGAAGGTTTTTTATTAAACCCTCTTTGAGCAATTTAGTGGGCTTTTGCTATCAGAGGATACTGCTTGCTTACTTTAGGCAGCAGGCTGTAACTAGTTCTGTAAATCTTTCTTCAGCCATGTCCCTCTGACAGATACTTCTTAATATTTCCCCAGCTCACAGGCCTGGTTGCATATGAACATTATCCCATAGAGGTTATACACATGGATAAGGGTCTCACCCTAATGACTACTTTGGCATCAGACTCTTGTTGCTGCCAAAGTAAGAGGCTTAAACATTTCTCAGTGCCTTGGCTGGGACTTTGCAGCTGCCTGTAGAAGGGCAAAAAATAGACCCCAGCTTTCCTGAGGTCAGATCTCTCTTCATCTTCTTATACCATTTATCTGGTCCGCACAAGCAACTCAAAACAATATCTGGAGTTTTCAGCTCTGTTGGCAGGATCCAGCACAGCTGAATCATGAGGTCCTGACCATGAACTGTCTGTCTTTCCACAGGCAAGACACACATTCCTGGGCACCATGCACCAGCCAAGCACTGCAGAAGGTCCTCAGACTCCAAATCAAGCAGGCGGTAGGCAGCAATAAGGCAGATTTTGAATGCTCCCTCAAGGAATTGCTCCTGCAGGTGAGCTGAGGTTGATGAAGACTTTCTACATCAAGTTGTTAAGGCTAGTCCTTGGCATTTGTGATGTATTGTGATTCTCAGGGTTGTCCTGTGCAGAGCCAGGAGCTGGGCTCCAGGATCTTCGTGCCTTTCTTCCAACTCACCTTGTTCTATGGCTCTGTGGTTCTCCAATCTTTTAATAGGACAGATAGGACTACTGGATGAGAATCATTACGCCCCACAGTATGTCCTTTGTGTGGCACTGGAAAGAATTAAACAGAATTCATCAATACAGGTTTGCCTTTGAAGGTAACAAAATTCAGTCTTGCTTTGCGGCTGATGGACAAAAGCTCATTAGGGGTTTTTTGTTGTTGTTGTTGTTGTTTTTTTGGTTTTTGGTTTTGGTTTTTTTTTTTTTCTGGTGTGTGTGTGCTTATGTGGCCATGGACTTGAAAGGCAGGTTGCTGTGTGGCAAAGGCAGCTGGCAAGGTGTCAGAGAAGGCAGGAGATTTCTTGAGCTTATGGAGGGCAGCTTCATGATGCATACAAGCTATGAACGGATCAGAGGAGATGCTTTGTTAGACCTGACACTCACCATGAAGATGGAAGGCTGAAGGCAGGGACCATGAAGCTGTGGTGTTTAGGAGCGAGCAAGGCAGAATAAGCCTGGAGTTCAGAAGAACAGATTTACCCCATGCAGGGAACATGCTTTCCACAGTCTCAAGGAAAATTGCCCTTGGGGGATCAAAAAGATCCAGGAGAAGCCAGCTGATCTTCCATGTCAGTCACTTCAGAGCACAAGAATGGTCTGCTGCAAGGTGTAGGCAGCTGAGCAACACTGGCAATGGGTCAGCACAGAGAACATGGAGCTCCTTGGAGAGAAAAGGATTCAGAGATGAAAGCAGGGACAGGCTGCTCTGAAGATGGAAATAGGGGTGGGATCAGGAAAGCCAAAGCTGATCAGAAGCTAAAACTATCAGACAACAGAAGGAACAACAATATCCATAAGAATTTTGGCAGCCAAAGGAAGCCTAAGACCAGAGGGTCACTGCTCAGTGGCACAGATACACAGTGGTGAAGGCTTGGGTATTCAGTGCTGTGTTCAGTGGCTCAAGATCCAACAGGTTCCTTGACAATCTGGCCTCGTGGGACCCACTTTGAGCAAAGCTGGACAGGATGAAGGGCCCTTCCAGCACTGATTCTGCGACAAGACACACAGAATCAGTGTCTGGTTCTGGATTTGACTTTTCTATGTATTTATGGGTGTTAACCTTTAGGTACTCAGCTACAGAGTCAGGCTGTCTACTTCAAATTTTTACCTCAGTCTGAAAGACAGCTTGAAACTGAGTGAAAAAAATATGTATTCAGTCCTATCTGTCTACATGGAGCTTATAAAACTAAAAGGCCAAGTTCTACTCTGCTGATTTGGTTGTAGTCATGAAGGATAGACTCTGTTGGTGTTTCACATTAGAAACTCAGGTCAAATTTCCTATTAGGAATTCTGATTCCTGATAAGCCACCACTGAGGCATGGTCATTGTTCATCTGGATGAAGGAAGGGATCCCTATGCTCCAAGGCGACTGTTAAGCAGCCAGTCCAACTTCAGTCTTGCTAGGTGGACTAACTTTTCCAATAAGAAATTTGTCAAAGTCCCTAGATTATGGTCAGTTTCCTCAGGAATGGGGAAAGGCAGAAGCATGTAAAATGGGCTTTGAAACCAAATTTTAGCACCAGTTTCACAACTGGGATGAAACCATCACTCAAACTCATCTTTCCCAGATTCAGGCCTTGGTCTTAACTTTTCAGCCCACTTTTTTTTTCTGCTTTGTTTTCGTTCTCCTAGCTGTCAAAGTTCAGGCCACAAGGCAACATCTTTGGACATATTTGAGCAATTTAGTGTGAGTTTTAAATTCAGAGTTATAAATGTCCTAGCTAGGATAGCATGAGAAAGTCTGGTTCATCAGTGCTGTTTTCAGATTGAGGCAGATACGTCAGAGGCAACACATCTTGAGTTTATAACTCTGATTTTCTTTTCTTACTAAAATAAAAGGGATTCATACATTACATAGCATTGTTTATGCTGAGAAATATTTTCAGTGTACCCAGGGTGTGTTATGTTTCATTCCCTCTTGTTTCTGTGTTGCACTGTTAATTCTGTCCAAGTTGCCATCAAATACATATTTATTTTCTCAGGGGTACCCAAATATTTCGAAGGTGGAGTGAGAAGCAGAAAGTTTCACAGCTGATATGTGTTTTCCCCTTGGAATGACATCACTGTTTAATTCCGCCAGATATTTTGCTCTTTGTACCATTTTGACAGAAAGAAAAAGCTGTTGCCCTTTGCATTAAGGTGGAGAGTTTTTAAGTGACTGAAATCAAAGGGAATGTAGAGCATGATGTAAAAAATCAATCTCTGAACATACAAATTGTGATTTATAATCTAACACATCAAGTTATATTTTTTCCATAGTAATTCCAGGATGAATTCAGAAGAATCCCAGAAAAAAGATTTCTCACTCTTGGTCTTTTTAAAACATGGTTTGTGTGTAAAGGTCAGTTTCAAGAGGTTCTTTAGTAATTGAACTTAATCTTAAACATATTTATTTATGAAAAATGAAGGTGGAACAAATTCTAAAAAAAAAA
>VXBB01000544.1:20026-44014 GCA_013399915.1 Illadopsis cleaveri | reverse complement strand
AAGGAGGTGGTGCATTTGGGGCACAGCTCTGATTCTGCTCTTTGTTCAATGGGAGGCAGGCAAGGCTAATGATTATGGATCTCTCTCTAATGAAAAACATAGGTTATTCAACCCTTTTGAAAAAACAAGTGCAGAATTATACTCAGAAAACCTGTCTTTGGAGATTTAGTAACGAAAAACAAATAAAAGAGAAAGGTGAGCTGTCCTGTGTTGTATTAATAATGTGAAAACCTAATGAAAACCTAAGCGAAACACCGTTTCAAAGCTTTTGGCTCACTGTCCACTCTGTGGAGTATTTTTTGCTTTATAATTGAGGGAGATCGGCCCATTTCACAGGGCACATTCCCTCACCCTACACAATCAAACAATAACCCCTACGAAAACAAAAGATGACAGAATACATTCTCCCTGCAAATGCACATCAGAAGACACAGCCACTGAAGGGGATCAGTGCTTTTGGCTCTTGGTCTCTGCCAAGGCCCAGTGGGTTGTCAACAGGGACCTGCATTCCCAGGTGTAGAGGCAGCATGGGCCATGGGATGTTCTCAGGGACTGGAATGGGAGGCAACAAGCATCAACTGTGACAGATTCCTTTTTGGCTAATGGCCAGGTGGGCTGGAAGAGCTGTGATGTCTGAAAAAAACCCCAATGAGCACTGCATGCTGCAACCAGTTTTCCTTGTTATCATCTAAACTTGGCTGAAGGCCATGCTGGCCACGAGATGGACAAACAAATAAAAACCTCTCATCATGTTTAGTGGCCACTGCAGTCCCCTGGAGCTGCTCAGACTCACAGACCCCAGCTGCCCAAGGGTGCTTAAAAATACATTTTAAGCAAAGCTCCAAATTCTTTAAGTGTTAGGGCAGAGGTCTCCTTCCAGGGATTTTATCCAAAGACTGGTCCCACAGCTCCTGCGTTATACCACTTCTAAGAAAGTGAGAATGTCACACTATCTCCTTCTGGAGAGATGAACAAAGTTTAAAAAAAAAAACCAACCTATAAAAAATGCATGTGTTCTAGTCCCACCCTCAGGCTTTTATCTGCTTTTCAACAATGGAAGTTGACACCAAATGTAAGAAAAACAAATGCACTTCTCCCTCTGAGAATCTGCTCTTCATTGCTCTTTGGGACTTTTGCTGCAGTTGCATGGGAGAAGAAAGAGATTATTTTATCATCACACAGAGAAATATAAATAAAGAAAAAAGCCACAAAAAAATTTACTTTTCCCATAGAATTACTGGATTTCCATAAAGTTGCTTGATTTCATTGAAAAAAAATGCCTCTTGGAAAGAAAAAAGAAACAGCGGTCCCATACTGTCTTTCTGCCACAAGGCAATTTCCTTAAAAACTCTTTCAGAAAAAAAAAATCACTTCTTAAATTTTTTAAAGTTATTATTATTATTGGTCCCTTTTGCACTGCTGGAGAAAACTAGGGTGTCTTGGGTGGAGGTTCTAGTTCTTGTATGAGTAATAGCTTTCAGCTTACTTAAAGTTTCTTCTACAGCACATGCTGTATTTTGCTTCCCTCCCTTCCCAACATCCATGTGCTGTGGTGCCGTGCACTTCCAAACAGCATCTGTGCCGTGGCTCAGGAGAGACCAGGGACCTCTCTGGGATCCAAAAACTTCATGTTTGCCAAGCCTTTTCTAACTGGTACAGCCTCCACATTGCAAACTGTTCAGCCCAGCTACATCTGACCCTGGTCCTACAGAGCTTTGGGTACATTGTGTCTATTTCAAGGAAAAGAGGGGGAAAGGGGCATCTTTCTGCTGAGCCCCACAGACCCTGGAGAGGGTTTTGCTGAGGACCTCCTCTCAAGATGTGTTCAAGGCTATGGAATGCCAACTGCAGTGCATCACAGCCTGTGTTAGAGGGGATCATTTTTAAGCAGGGATGAAAAAACCCAGAGCTGAGTGCATTCCATACTGACATGGGCTGTCATGGTGGCTGTTTTATGAAACAGACTGGGATAATGGGACTGCACTACCCTGAAGTTGAATAGAAGCCTGTTTTCATACTGTAAAGACTTTTTGTTGCTCTTCATTCGAGAGTGCAGGCATACTGTTTCTAAGGGTTCAACATGATCTGTCAGAATAAAAAGGGGGAAAAGTAATTGTAAAATTGGCAGAATTAGTAAAGAGACAAATATTGTGTTGGTTTTGGTGCATTTTCATTGTTGGTTTTTTTTTAAGGTGTACTTCTTCCTTGTTGTGGAAGACTTAGAGAAATTCTTCCTAGAAATATCCTTCTGAAGCTGAGAAGTATAGAGAGAGGTCAGAAAGAAATCCTTAACCAAGAGACCCTTTCCTCCTTTAGTTCCTCTTTGACAGGCCAAATGGACCTTCTGTGGGAAACCAGAAAAGCAAAGAGGCATAGTGGCTTTCCAGAGGTCACTCCCGAGGTCAATGGCACAGCCAATTCTGAGTTAAAGGCTTTAATTGACAATTCTGCTTTGGTGCTTAATTTTGTTCTCATCTTCAGCCCATGCAGCTCTGTCCATGCATGCTGGAAGTACCACAGGCTACACTCTTTTTCTCTCTTATCATTTTCTGTGCTGTGACAACCTCAGTATCTCAAGGCCTGTTTTTTCTCCTTTCTCTTGCTCTGTAAAATCTGCAATTTCTTAAAATGTTGCCTGGTTTATGAGTGATTTCTCACTCCTCACAACTGCAGAGAAGGAGATAATTGAAACCAAATGTTTTGTTTGTGTTAATAATGAGTGTCATTTTATTTTATGTCTTGCTGTTTCATGCAAGAGCACTTCAAAGTGTAGAGAAGAATAGAGGAGAAGAACATAATAAAAGAGCACTGTAGGCCACATAGTGAGAACTGGTCACAAAAGGAGAGCCACTCTCAGTCCAAACCTTGACCATAGTCTCTCCAGAGAAAATATTTGAGGAGAGGAAAACATCATATTGGAGGGCTTTATCTTTCATCAGGAGTGGTTGTTGAGGTACTCTGAGGTCCCCTGAAGCCTGGCGCCTTTGGGATGAGATAAAGAGTGAATGCTGAGGCTCAGTCTCCATGGGGTGATAATTTCTCCCTCCCTCCTCTGTAAAAGACCTCTCTTGTTGGTATGGGCCAGGAAAAGCAACCAGCATGGTGCTGGTGAGGTTTGACCTCCCCTCCTTTTAGTGTGGGTGGAAATCACTCTGTGTCTCCCTCCTTGGGCTGAAGGCATCTCATCTCCCACCACCACATCCCTGGGTGTGCACACATGGAGAAACGCCCTCTCCTCCTAAAGGGCCCTCAGCTGGGAAGCTGGAGGAGCTGAGCACAGGATCAATGCAGCCAGTGGCACAGCAGACCCAGTCACACGGCTCCCAGGTTCAGGCCATGGCTCCTGCACAAATGGTGGTGTGTTATTCTGTCCTCCCAGCACCCTGTAGCAGGTTGTTTATGGCTTGGCTTCCTGCAGCTGGATTAGAATCACTCCGTGGTCATGCACTTCATGTCAGGAATATGAGTTGCCCCTACAAAAATCTGGCTGGGTGGCAATGCCAAATGCTGGTCCACTGGCCTGGGTGGATGTCTTGGTTTGGGAAGACAGGTATCTGCCAGGGAAAGCCGGAGCCTTCCTTGAAATGGAGAATGTAAACCACACCCCCTCCTTTTCCAATTATAAATTTGCAGTTAGAGGCTTTCAGGCAAAGATTTTGGGGATAGAAAAAAGCAGTTCTTTACTAGTGTGTATAACAAAACAAACCAACCAACAAAAAACCAAAAAAAACCTTACGTNGAGGAAAAAAAACAAACCAAACAAACCTAACCCCCAACAGTGGAAAAGGTAACAAAGCCCTGATATAAACTCATGAGACCATGTTTGTAGTTTGGGCCCAGCTTAGGCCTACATCATATCTTCATTCAACACAGTTTTAATCACAAGTTTTTACTCTATTGTCTGTGGGAATCTTAGCTGATTTCGTATGTGGGACCATCTGCACTCACTTAATGGGAGATGACCCAAAGTTTTCTCCTGTTTGCAGAGGAGAAACACCCCTCACACCATATTTATAGCACACAAACCCCCTGCAGAGTCAGCAGTGTAAGTTTCCTCCATTTCCTGCTGTCCGTGGTCCATCAGGACATCAGAGAATGTCACATCTCTGACTGTCCTTCCCAACAAGTGAAGAATAGGGGAAGATCGTATGGAAAAACCTGACCTTTAGGTGCCTGGTGTCAGACAGGCAGGACTTGGTTACTATCACTCTAAGCAACCAATGACAGAGCACACAGCTAAAATACGTGATGCTGTAGAGTCTGCCTTTGATGTAAGGGATAAAAAAAAGGCTGTGAATGAAGAACCAGCAGGGGTGACCTGCAACCACACCCAGGGCTCCTATAACCTCTGTCCTCATGGCCACATCAAGGTTCCTTCGCCTATGACACCATAGAGCAACCTATTTTTTTTCCCCGCACACTTTCCAGCAGAAGAAAAGAAGGTGTGCATGCTATTTGCCAACCTCATTAGTTGCAACATTCACATTTCACCCAGGTTTATTATATATGAGGGACTGTGAGCCTTCTTGCTGGTGCTCTTACAGCTGGAGGCACTTCTGAGGTTTATAGGACAGAATCTTGGCTCCACAAATTCCAGTGGCAAAAGTTGCTGGGTTTTCATGGTCTGGTGTAGTGTGTTCCCATTCTCCTCATGGTCCTGACTATCACAGTGCTATCAGTCACCCAGATTAGCAGACAAAATCTTCATCAACTGGAGCATTGCTGAAAAGCAGAACCCATCATAACATAATGTAGCAGCACTTTCATTTTTATAGCTCCTCTAGAGCCAAGGTGCCATATAACATAATGAAACACACTGAAAAAAAGAAGACCTCAAAAGAATAAGAATTAAAATTTAAGTCTGCTGGGCAGCTTTTACATTTGGCCTAGGTTGTACAGTCACAGCTTACATTGACTGAAATCCAGTGGAAGAAGGAGGGGAAATCAAGAAGTTTGCAGAACAGCCCCCAGTGCCGGGGGTGTGTGGCAGATTTCTGCATCCACACTGTCCAGGCCACTCTTTGGTGACAGTGAGGTCCTATGGGCACATTTAGGGCTCTGTTTGCCTTTGGTTGTAGACCTGAAATCTGGTGGAGGCTGTCTTTAAAAGAAGAGGACCCATCTTTTTAAAAGCCTTGAGCAGGAATCCTTTCCCCCCAGACAGGACTATGAAGTTAGAAGCGGACACGTCAATATTGCTGGAAGGTCTGTGCCAGGTACTGTGGCTCCTGTGTCAGTTTCCCACCTGTCCATCCTCTCCTGACCACCTGATGAGCCATGCTTTGCAACAGAAGCAAAACAAATAAAATCTGTGGTGCCCAAGAGGCTCCTGTTGGTCCCCACTGCCAGGTCTACTCTCAGGTGGAGCAGCCTATCCCTGCTGTGCTTAGTCTGCCTCCTTCCCTTGGCATTCCCCCAGCTGCAGGGTTTCCCTTCATGATCCAGCCCCATAAAGAGCTGGTAAGTGCCTCGAGGGAGTGGGAGATGCATCCCCTGCTCTTCAAAGTCACTTTGGATGACCAAGGGAAAGATACCGGCAGTGGGAACAGCTCTGCCCTGGCAGCTGCATTGGATAGTGCTGCTTTTCTGGACACTCAATATTTATTTATCTGGTGTGTTTGAAGTGTCAGCCAAGAGCTTCTCATAACAAGACCTTTCAGAAAAAGGTAGGTGTTGTTTTTTTGGGTGGATTTTTTTTTTTTTTTAATTTTTTTTTTTTAGTAACAAAGAATAAGACCTCAAAATATCAGCATAGGTCTGGGGGTTTGCTGTCTACACCCTTCTGCCTCTGCCTGTTTTGATTTCAACCTGTTGAATGGACAAACACTACAAGCCTGAAGGATCTGGTCCACGGCCTCTGTGGGCCAGTGGAAAGTTTGCCATCAGTTCAAAGGAGCTTGGAGTCTGGCTGATGGAGAAGGGAGCCACAGATGGGGAAAATAAATGAGGATGTATGCAGAAAGCCCCTTGCTGTGTCCATGTCCTAATTACCCCATGGTGTGCAATGATTTCAATTTGTTGCACTTTTCATTGTCCTGAATTCAGATCAGCAACAAAGGTACCTCATTTGTACCACCCCTACATAACCTTCTGTAGCCAAAATATTTCTTTAGGAGTATTATTTCTTGGCTTAGAAAAATCCTTCTTTTTGTCTTGTTTTGTTTTGAACAAGTGTTTCCCAAAAGTATTTCCCAACTGGATCACAAAAAAATAAAAAAAATCTACATTGCACTGAAAAGAATAATCAGTCCCTGCTGTTAAACTCTTATATTCTGAAAGCAGAGTTAATGAAATGAATATCATCTAATTAAAGAGATCTTCAAAACTGAAGGATCAAAACTTCAGATGGAAGTAATCAAATTTTTTTAGCATGAAGCTCACAGCTCAGGCCGCGTCTTACTGATGAACCTGCATTCCCAAGAAGGACACTTAGGTCAGGAGATGACTTTTTAATAAGAAACCCAAGCCTGACGCTTGTGAAAACCACTGGGCTGTGGAAACTCTTTGTCCTTACCAGGACTAAGAGGAGGCTGAAGTCCTGCCAACCTCTTCACTCGTCTCCCCCTCCCACCAATTGCAACATCTCTGTCTTTGGATCACTGTGATTGACAACAGGCTCAGTCATAGCTTAGATCTGCCCTTGGCACTGCTGCTCTGACAGCCCCTGTTTTGTCACATGAAGCACATGGAGGCACAGCCAGCTGTCCCTCAGCTCCTCAGCTCCCTGACCACTCAAACCCTGCCTAAAGCAGGCACCCTCCAAGCCAAACTGATGTCTGCACCAATGGAAATAGCATAAAATAGGGAATTCCTCATAGTCTTTTATAATTAGGGTAGAGACTTTTCACTCTGATGGTTGCCTCCTTGCAAATGCATAAGTTTTTTTGAATTATTGTTACTGGGTTAATTGGAATTATTGTTACTGTTAATGGTAACATTACAGGGTTTATCAGGTGTGACCCACTGAATGTAAGGGAAAGCCATTTTCATGCTGCTGCATGAAGAAGGAGCATTACTGAGCGCTTGAAGAGGAGCCTTGTAATGCTCTGGGACAAAAAATTTTCCTATAGATACCCTGTAGGAAGACACCAATTCAACTAAAGCCAGTGTTTTGCAGGACTCTGCCAGGTTCTTTAAAATATAGTAGGAAAATTCTGTTTGAAATTATTAGAAGTGTTAAAAACTAGCTGAACAGATTTAAAATTTCATTTAAAACAAACAAGCAAACAAACAAAAACCCAAGGAAAATATTTTGGGAAAAAAACCCTAACGCTGGAAACTAAGGAAGCAAAAATTCTGCTTTACAACCATCTTTAACCTCTATGTAGGCACAGCCACAAAATAAATAATAAATCTTACTGATTTAAGAAAAAAATTGGCTGACACACATTCAGTCCTCAGATTCTAGTGAGGTTTTGTTTGAACTGGAAGTCCTGGAAGCATTCAGTTCAATACAATCTTAACAGGAATACTTCTGTAGCTTGGAATATGTAGTCAATTTGCCCTTGGGGGACTGTTTCACTTTTTAACATAAGTTCTCAATTGCTTCAGTGGAAACACACATTTTGATGTTCAAGTGGTCAGTCAACTGCCTGGGTAGCTCTTGCAAGAATGAATTGGATTCCATATTTCATATTTAAAACCTGGGCAGTATTTTTTGACTACTTTAGTACAGGCACAGCTCATGGCTGGTGTGCAGTTGAGAATCATTTCTTGAAATAAAAGATGAATGATTTGATCTAAGCATTCTGAGCATTCTTAACAAAACCAGAAGTATCTCTTTTGGGAAAAGTGCCAAATCTGCACTGGCTTTTTCTATTTGCCAGCCTACAAAAGAGGAAAGGAAAAACTGTATGCTTCTTGCCAATGCAGTTAAGAAATTTGCATTTATCTTTCATCAAATAATAATTTTCTCTGAATATAAGTGCAGTCAATCAGAATAAAAAGGCTTGTACACAAAAGGAGGAAAATATTACCGACATATGAAATACAGATAAAAAAGAACTTAAACGATTCTGAATTAATATTTTCATTTCCTTAGGTAGAAAAGCCCAAGAGAAACTATAAATACAGCCACTCACCTTGGCTGGCTGCTGGACCCCTACCCAGCTTCTCTTTCCTCCACTTTGGTGCAACAGGAGGAGGAAATAAGATGAAAAACTCCCTAAGTCAAAACGGCTACTTTCACCAGAGTCAAGTTGAAGGCTTAAAAATGAGTTAGCAACAAACACTGGGGAGCAGGAAGTGTGAGAGGTGAGAAAGGAAGGACGAGGCAAAATCCTAACAGTGGCATTCTGACTTCCCTGCAGGACACATAGAAATTCCCTGGTGATACTGGGCTCCCTGATGTCCCTGGCTGAAGTGGTGTTGTGTCTCTGTCATGTCAGTTCAGCAGCTGAAGTCCTGAAGTCTGGGATTCCCAGCACAGGGAGGACCTGGAGCTTCTGGAGCTAGACCAGAGGAGGCACCAGGATGAGCAGAGGGATGGAGCAGCTCTGCTGGGAGGAAAGGCTGGGAGAGCTGGGATTTTCAGCCTGGAAAAGAAGAAGAAAGCTTCAGGGTGAGCTGGTTGCAGCTTTCCAGTACTTGAAGGGACTCTGCAGGAAAGCTAGAGAGAGACTTTTACAAGCTCCAAGATGACAGGACAAGGCGGAATGGCTGCAAACTGGAAAAGAGTAGGTTTAGATTACCTGCTTCGTATTTTATGAAGAAATTCTTCCCTGTGAAAGTGGGGAGGCCCTGGCACAGGGTGCCCAGAGAAGCTGTGGCCGCCCCTGGATCCCTAGAAGTGTCCCAGGCCAGGCAGGACAGGGTTTGGAGCAACCTGGGATAGTGGAATGTGTCCCTGCCCATGCAGGGGGTTGGAAAGAGAAGAGCTTTAAAGTTCTTTCCAACTCAAACCATTCTCTGATTCTATGAAGTTAGACTACTGAAGATACAAGGAGAACTTTGACATGGCATTGTTCTGAAACTCCTTTAGGAGTCTTTGCTTGGAAATGTTACCTGGTACTTTTCTCAGCTTTTCCTGAGCAACAAGACAGACTTTCAGATCTATAGGACAGATGTGGATGGGCACCTTGATGTCTTTGGGCAAGTCCTATCCTGGGGCAATGCACATGATGATGTTTAATTTTGGGGAAGAGAAACCCAGCACAGACATGTTGTTTAGCACAGTTATTAGAGGATTTCAGATGGGGGAAAATCCTTCAACACAGAGGACCATAGGCTAGGACTCCAGCTTTTGTCATTTATGCATTACCTGAGATTCANCTTCTTATTAAACTGTTTTTCTGACTTGGAGCGTCTCACTCATTTTGCTTTCAAACCACTACAACCTGTAAGATAGAGCTGTGTTATGTTTTCATCTTCACTGCTTTCCCTTTGAGGTGAAGGTTTGAACAACTCATTCAACAAACAGTGAAATCACTTCTCATGCTTTCCAGCCTGCTTTTTTGCTTCAAATTTTGGCTTTGTAGGGGAATTAGAAAGCTTAAACTCAGTTTCTATGCTTTATAGTGAAACAGCTGTCTCTGAAGTCATGGAAAGTTGTGCTCAGCATATCTCAATCTAAAATTTAAGGAGGCCAATCCCTGCCAAACATATGCCCTGCAGGAAAGGATGCCAAAATTCTACTTGTTCTCTGCGAATATGCTGGAAGCCAGTGGGGTCTATGGGGGTACAGCCATGCTGTGGTGGAAATCATCCAGTGAGGAGTTTGGGCATAGCCCTCAGGCTGGAGTTTCTTCAGGTGACCACAGCTGATGGTCACACAGATGTGGAGGGCAACCAGTTGAATGGATGGGTCTTGTGAAGATTCTTTGGGTCTTGGTGGGGGAGAAGAGGTGGGTTCTCTCTTTTTGTTGTTGTTGTTAAGCTGGTTCATTGAATGGATAATGTTTTTCTGGAGGAAAAAAATGGGTCACTGTAAAAGTTGCTAGTGACAGGTGACCAAATCAACCCTGACCGTCTCCCTGTTTCTCTGGTCAGTGATTCACAATTGCAGCCACCCCTAATAAGACCTACTTAAATCAATTTCAAGGGATCCTTTCCTGGTACCCACCATGAATGTGTCAAAGGATTCTCTCCTTGCTCTCCCTTCCCTACCCTGCTGATAACTGGTATTTAAAACCTATTCAATATTAGGGTTATATCCTAAATATCTTTGGGTGTTTGGACAGAGAAAAATATTGAAAGAATTGCCTAAAACCCTGCATGGAGGAGGTTGTTGTGTAGGAGACACATATGAGGTACTTAAAGTCTACAACCAGAGGGGCAGTTTCAAAGATTTTTGTAAGCAAGGAAAGTCTGACTGAAAGGACTGTACTGAAAAGGACTTTATTGTTTCCAGTTTGTTGACTCTGTGTGTATAAACATAATTAGAAAATCAGAGAGTATTTCCACTTAGGGTGGGTGTCCAAGTGATTTCTAAATGATGTGGTGACTACTGCAGTGGAGTGGGAGAGAAGGCTATGTATTAATCTAAGTCTCAGCTCAATGGTTGAGAGAAATTGCTTTTCTCACTCCTCTGCTGATACTGAGAGATAACAGCAGCAGTCACCCAAGAACAATACAATTGGAAACTTAAATTCTGAGTAGGACAGGTGTTGAAAGGCATGATATTGATGTAGCCCTGTGCCCTGCAACAAAATGTCTGTGTGGAAGTCTTTAATGCTGAGTTTCTTGGGAAGTGTCAGTGCTCTTCCTCACGTCTTTCAAAGCAGGCAAAATACCAAAGGGGAGAAAAAAGGGGAGGAGAAATAGATGGCAAAAGTACACAGACATTTGTAATACGATAACATTTTGGCTAGATTTGTACTGAAGAAAGAGAAAAAAATCAAGGTTAATTAAATGGTATTATTTATCATTGGTGATGTTTCCAGTATTGGGAGTGGCTGGAAACATGAGTAAGTGTTTTCAAAGCTGTTTTGCCTTGTACTGTTGATGGTGCCTGAAAAGATCGTGCATGTATGAGTTTTTCTTTCTCTGTAGCTGCAGGAGTCTCTGACATGGGATCAGCACCATCTTGCAGGGATCCTGGATGTATGGGGCTGCTCAGTCCTTCCACAGTGTCAGAGGTAACCATGAGCACCTTCCCTCTGATCCTCTCTTCAAAATCATCACTTCTCAGGAGGGTGACTGGTTGAATTGCTGTTTTTCTCTGCAGAAAAGGCCAAAAGTACAGAGAGAATGGGATGAGAAGCACAATCCAGCACAGAAGGTGCCTTCTGAGCCAAATTATCTGCAGGGAGTTCAGGCACAGCACATCCTTTCCAAAGAGGGACCTCTGCAAAATCCTTGAAAAATCCTCGCCTTAGAAAGCCTCTCACTGGAGTATCAACCAGGCTGGTCCTGCTTGGGTGAGAAATTCCCTGGTCATCCAGCACCAGCAGTGCTTGAGAACCAGACCCAGCCACCCCAGCTTCCCATCATTTCTGCCCAGGCTGCAGCTAGGAGCAGGGTCAGTGCTGCATTGTGGGGAGACCTCACCAGCCTGAAGATGTCCAGCTGGGTTTGTTGGCTGCTGATGGGGTGCAGAATATGGGCTGGAGGTTTGGCTGGAGAGAGCAGGGTGGCTTCTGGACACCGCAGCCTCACTGACACTGCTGGGTCAACTCCGCAAGCACGTTCACACCTCTGCTGCCCCAAACACATAAATCTCCCTCTGTCCCTGCTGATTGTCAGGCACCTGAGGGCTGTTGACACCATTTTTTCTCTGGCAGCAGCTAGCTGATGGGCACAGGTTTGGGCAGAGCCCTGCTCGGTTCTTGTCTGAAAGTGGGCGAACAAAAGCCTGGTGATCCATCCTCATCCACAGTTTGGTTATTTCCTGCCTTGGACCATCCTGAGGGGGTGACAGCAAGCCTGTGCCACTCTGTGGAGACTCGAGTGAAGTCAGCGTGGCTCCTACAGTCCTCCATAATTCTTGTGCCTCAGTTTCCCTGGTGCAATGCCAGAGCATTGCCACTGACTTCTCTTTAGAAAAGGGAAGAAAAAAATTAACAATCACATTTTGGATGTCATGTGCAGCTGGAGGTGGAAAGTTATTTAATAACACGTGGCAGCAAAGAAGTTTCACAACAGAATCAGGGAAAGGAGGGGGGAGTGGGACAGTTTTTGTGTATCAGCAGTTTGGATCTGTTTTGATATTAATAATCTGGAACCATTTTTTCTTATTATTACTGGCATTATTTCTTTCTATCTGATTAAGTTAATGGAGAGCCTGCTGGCTCCTGACTTGGAGCAGGTGTTCCACGTCTTCCCCCTTGGCAGGCAGAACTGGTGCTTAGCTCCAGGCACCATTGCAGCCTCTTGGACAGTGCAGGTAATGAAGGACTGCTGGGATTCACTCTGCTCCCCTGCAGGTGCACAGGCTGGTGCATTATCCCTGACCAGACACATCCATTGCCTGTGGACACAGGAAGGGTACTGCAGGGACAGAGGTACCACTGTGGGGAAAATCTGCTTCTAAATCATCCCTCTAAGGGATGTTTAGTCTCATGGTTCTTGCCTAAAATCTTGCTGAAATCTTGGTTTCTTCCTAGCCATAAATGGTGCCCGTTGCCCTATCTCATCAGCCTGCCAACACTTTCCTGGGACCAGCTTGGCACAGCCCAGTGCACATACTGGGGAGCCCTGAGGCTTGTTTCTGCTTTCTTAGTCTTTCAATCCACAACAAATTAAATCTGGATTAATTAAACACAGGAAAAAGAGGCAGCATGACCTCACCAACCCCCACCACACCCCAAAAACCGTGAAGGCATCTGTGAGGATATTCCACAAAGAAGTGGCCCTCGCTCTATGTGCAGCCTGATCCTATCAAAGGGAATATCCTGCCACTTCCTGCTGGCTTTGGCAGTGATGGCACAGGCAGCAGGGGTTTAGACCTGTTCAGCCACAGCACAGAGGTCCCACAAGTCAGGTGAACTGGGCAAAGATGTCTCCCAGGCCCAGAAGGTATTTCCAAGGAGTACTTTATGTTGGGACTTTGTGCAGCACAGAGAGCAGTGTCACTATCTGTGACCATGAGGTGGGTACCTAAACAACAGTGTGTGGGGGGGTGTGTGTGTGTGTGTGTGTAAAATTACAGAGGACTAAAGAAAAAAGGTAGAAAATTACTGACAAGGCTGCAGTAGGTATGGATGAGTAACAAGTGGAGCTGAGCAGAGCACTGACTAGGACAGATCTAGACACCAGCAAGGGGAAACAAAAGTAACTAGGGCATTGTCTAATGCTCCTCCATCCCAGAACCTGCACCTCAAGGATGGGGAAGGTTTCACTGAGAACATATTTTGTAGGATGGTTAGAGCAGAACTGGCCTGGGGGATTCAGTCTGTTAAGTACCTCCAGTGTTCCCAAAAGTTTGCAGATGCTGCTGTCAGCCTTTGCCTTTGCACTCAGCTTTGTCTCACTCCCTAAGACAGATGTGCATGCTGAGACGCTGCAGCATTTGCAAGCCTTTGTTTACATGTACTCCAAGCTTTAAGTACTTGCAATTTTGTGGCCTGCCCCACACACCCTAAAAACTTTTCTTTAGCATTTATCCCTGGACTTGAAACTCCTGTAAAAACAAAAACAACTGGTTTTAGCTGCTCTGCCAAACAGTCTCTCTCCATAAAAAGGAGACTGATTTTTCTCTCTGGGTATAGTAAAAGGTTACAACAATATTTAGTTTGAACTTTCTTGAGATCAGGCATTTATTCTCGCTTACTCTCTCAGCGTGTGCGTGTGTACATGGAAAGTACATTGAAAGTGAGTCAGCATTACTCAAAGTGAATCACTGATCACTGCTTCTCTGGGACATTCATTCAGTGTTGCATGCAAGATTTCTCTCCCTTCCAAGCCAGGATGGGATTATTTGTGCTTCTTGCAGGCTGCTCTAGATATTATAGCACTGGTTAAGAACCAAACAAGGGACTATCTCTTACCCACTGGTGTCCCAAGGTGAGTCTCGATGATGGATCACTACTCCAGCAGTAAATGAGAATGAGAAATAGAAACATTGTTTTAATCTCCTTTCCAAAACAGGAGGCTTGCCTCCATCTGCCCTTGCCTACAGCATCACAGAAATGTTTGTTGCCTCGTGGAGCAGCAGCATCTCTGGAGAGCAGCAGCAGAAGTGTCAGAGCTCTGACCTCTCCCCCTGCCTTTGGGTCAGGCACTCCAGTTTCCAGGGCTTTTAAACTGAATTTGGAGAGTACCTAAGAGGCAAAGAGGAAAGAGAAAGATTTGCATAGCAAGGATTTTTGAGAAGCAGGTTTAATCTCTTAGCTGCTGTTTACTTCAGATTCAGTTCTCAGGGCACATCCTGGTGTGCATGGATAAATTTCTGATCCTCTAGATAAATTGTTCTTGTCAGGAATTATTTCAAAGCGTGTAGTTTCTCTATGAGCCACTTTACTCAGTTCATCCCATGGGCACAGGTGCTGTAAGCTTTATCTTTAGCAGCTGCCCACAACAATGGGGGGAGGCATTTTATTCCCATTTCAAGAAACCACAGCCTTTTGTTTCCATCAGACACTAACTCCTACAATGAGCCCTTGGTGAGGATCTGTGTTTTCTTTCCATCAGCCTCCTCCCTCTCTAAGGAGAGATGATACTGCTGCGTCCCATGTTTGCAACCAGTAATGCTACAGCATCTCTCCCTCAGCTGTGGTACCTTTCCAAAACCAGCCAGTCTGTCCCTGCTGCACGGGTGACACCTCAGTTGTCTCCAGAGGAAGGACACAGGGTGATACTTTACCATGTGGAAGGAAGGGGACCATGTCTTGCCTCACCCACATGGCTCCTGGGCCTCCCAGGACCTCATCCAGATGGAGATGCCTTGGTGCTACTTCTCTGTCCCTGTGACAGAGTCCAGCTCTTCTTGAGATAAAGCATATTTCCTGCACATGTCCAAGGAGATAACTGGTGTTGCAATCTTCCTCCTCTGGCCTCAGAGCACATCTGTGATGGCGGTGCTGACCTTGGGGTGAGGCTGCCTTGTACATTGCACTGTTTTCCCTAAAACAGAAGTGTAAGGAACCCTTGGTTTACTTTGTCAGACAGAAATGACTCTATTTCATGGATGGCAGCTGAAAAACATGAGGTTTTGTGTACTTTCAGTTTTTCCAAGCAGGTCCCTATAGAAGGACAGATAGAGATATTGCTGAAGGCAATCTTGCTCCCCATATATTGCAGCTGTGTTAATTACCAAAGAGTGAGAACAACCTTGCCCTCATAGCTGTGGATGTGAGAAAGAGTGAGTTAGTTGGTAGAGAGTCAGTTGAAGTCTGCTGACCATGCTGTGAGGAAGAATGGACAGGATGTTGTGTGAGGGACAGACAGGGTCAGATATTGTATGAGGGACAGACAGGGTGAGCTGGCTGTGCTAGGGACTGGAAGGAGAGAGCTGGAACTGCAGATGGAAGAGAGAACAAGGACAGAAAGAGCTGGAGCTGCCCAGAGGAGGCTACATAGAAAAGGTATGAGAGACTTTTAGATAACAAGATGCTGATGTGTGAAGCCTTCTTTGTTGTCAGTTGTGTACTGGACAGTGCCTCCCCCTCACCATATACATAAATCAAATGTGTTGAGTCAACCCTGAGGCTTTGACTCCTTCAAAAAATGGATGCAGCTAAGGATGGAGCTGGGGGTTGGAGGGAGGATTCAGCTGAGGCTGAATGAGGTGGGTGGTGAGGAGAATTGTCCTCATAAGCTGGGCTGTTTATTTTTTTGTTTGTTTTGGGCTGTTTCTTTTCTTGTTGCCCACAAGAGGATCTTGGACTCACTCAAAGGGCTGGAGTGGTTCCCTGTGCCTGGTGCCAGTGGAAGACGGAGAGGCATCCAGGGAGTCTGTGGAGCTCAGTGCAGGCAGCAAGGAGAGGGCAAGGAAAAGCCCTGCTGGGGAGTAGTTTAGGTAAAAAAGAAAAAAGAGAGAAAGCCAAGTAAATAGTTATAGCAGGAATGAAAATGCTGGCATTTACAAATGACTTGGCATTTCATCCCTGCTGTATGCGGCGACTGACACAGAGTTTCCAGCAGCCTCACGTGTCCCAAGGAGAGTGGTGAATATGCCCAAGATGCCTGTTCCTTTAGTCACTTCACTTCCGGAGAAAAGACAACATCCTTTACAAAGATTTTTTGTTTGGCTTTTTTTCTTTTTTTTTTTAAACTTTCTTTTTAAAGAAACTGATTCCATGTGGGTCATGAAGGTGCTGCACCGACTGGAACGATATAGGGACAGCATTTCTGTGCTGTGTGGAGAAAGGCAAGGGGGAGACTGGAGCTTATAGCCCTTAACTTTGGAAATTCAGTATGCAGACAAGTTGTTGAAAAACTTATATTCCTGGTTTTGCATATGGAGCGGTATCAGGCACTATTTTCTCTCGTGTTTTGCTGAAGAGAAAAAATGCCTGCTTTCTGCTTCTGAAACAGCAACTCATCATTACACAGGACCATCCTGGACACTGTGTTTTCATGTAATAACATTGCTTGAAATTGCTTCCTCCACACAAGCTGATTGCAAAATTGAATGCAAAGGCAGCCACAAATTTAACAGTCCATAAATTTTGTCAGCTGAGTTTGTGAGAGCAGAGAAGGGGGAGAAATCCAGATGACCCTTTAAAGGTGAAGACAGTGTGGGTGGAGGCACTGAGAAAGTCTGTGCTTGGTCCACCTGGGAATAGCTTTAAATTACATTAAAGCAAAAGCCCATAAGTAAACCTGAAAGCCAGGTACCTATACCCCATTTGGAATCAGGTTTGTGAAGGCTGAGAAGCAAAGAGAAAGTTAAACCAACCACAGAACCACAATTTCATGGCACAAGATCCCACATGGTCTTTGACAGCCATCCAGGCTTAAACCTTCTGAGGTGGGTGCAGAGTTTAGAGAATAGGCTCTCCACTGAAGGATGCAGCTCTTTTCACCTGTGTAATCCTCTTAAAAAGTTAACTTACTGCTTTATTGTCAACCGTTTAATGGTATGCTGTTAGATAAATTAAGTAATCTTTTAATTTTTAGCCAATACTAGTAGCTAAACTATTTTTTTATATTATAAATTAAGTAATCTTTTAATTTTTAGCCAATACTAGTAGCTAAACTATTTTTTTTATATTATCTTATAGATGTCCTTTCCTTCCAGTAAGCAGAAAACGAGAGATACTTTTCCACTGACATTTTTGCTATAAAATGTTATCAAATGTAGCTGCCAGCTCCCAAATCTTAACATTCCTGAGGTCAACTTCACATGTCATGAGATGACGGACAACTCTTATGTTTTCCAGTGCTTCCACAATCCATTTTTAAATGCAGTGAGAGCAACAAAATTCACACTGTGTGTCCCTAGGAGATATTCCTCAGTGATACATCTTCATGGTGCTTTTTTTCAGTTGCTGTGAAGTTGTATCAATGACATTGCAATCATGTCTCAAGGTTCTGATTGGGAATCTGAAAGCTGATGACAACCTTGTGTTGCTTTCTTGTTTCTCTCTCTGATTTTCAGGCATCTCTACAGAAGATTAATTCTACAGTATTTGCAGTTATGTCCAGAATGCACAGCATTGTTGATATAAGAACCATCTGACAAAAGGTTTTTTTTTCCATCGGACAAAACTATTTAAAGCATTTTAAGATTTCTTAAGATCATTATTATTTTCCTTTCCTCTTTCTCATTTTTTTATTTGGAGACAGGCAAAAGAAAGAAAAAAAGGTTACATTTGTTTTCTTTATGTTTCTGACCAAAAAAGGATCAACAAATATTATTTAAACCCTTCTGATTTTAGAAGTCCTGTGTACAGAACTGGAAGAGGTTATTACTTTACCTTCTTAATGGAGAATTTCTTGTACACCCACACTACCAGCAGGCCTGTCCAGAGAGGTACAGAAGAGTATTGCAGTTTCCCAGCCAACCAAGTTTGAACACAGCTACAAAATGCATATACCAGTAAAGATACGGGCAAGCCACATATTTACACAGCAACATAGCCAGGTCATCTGTTTGGTTTTGCATTTATTTTTTTCCTAGCAGCTCTAAACATTTGATTTACTTTTTTGGCTGCTGCCAAGCACTAAACTGACATTTTCATAAAACCACCAGTCACTGCCCCCAGGTCTCACTGTGATGCTTCACTGCTATTCTTACTGCCATGAGGAGCTCTGTACCTCCCAGAAAACTTTACCTGCTTGCTCACCTCCTGTTTTCCAGGTCAGTTATGGAGGTGTGGAAAAGCACAGGTGACCTTCACAGGAACTGTGCATTATCCCAGTTCTTCCACTCCCTTTTTATGAAATATCCATACCTGTCAAGCCTATCCCATCTGTGCTGTGGTTACTTGGAGGTCTCAGGTGAAGGGATTTGACAGGAGCTGTAAGAAATCCAAGCAGATGATATCATGTGAAAGACCCTTATGCTAATGTTTGTTCATCTCTTCAAAGGCCTGTAAAAGGCTTCTCTTTACAGAAGTTATGCTAACAGTTCTCAATTAGATTTTATTTATCCAGGTGGCCTCTGGTTCTGTTTTTTAATGCAGTCTGTGTGTTTTGGTGTTGTTAGGCTCACAGGCCTGTTGTTTCCTACAATCTTAAAAAAAAATTAAATAAAAAAAGTCAGTCTTCAGTTCTCCAGTACCAAATTGTTTGAAGTTGAGAGGTTACACATGCTGGTTATAATTCAGCTGTTCATCCTTTGTATTTCTTGGTGAATGCCCACTGCCTGCTAATTTCATCAGCTTGTGTTGTCAATCTTTTCACAGCAACTTCAGTCTTGGAGAGATGCTCTGATAGGTGCCCCTTTCACTCCTTCCTTCTTCCCCAGAAAAAACAGTGTTTTCTTGAGGGCAACACCCCGGTTTTCAGCAGTCCATGGTGGTGCACAGGACTCATTTACCCTCCACACTCTCCCCTGAGCTCAGCTCTTCTGGCTCTCAGTCAGACCTACTGACTCTGCTGAGCTTTCTGCACCTCATCATGCAGGAAGAGGACGTAATAAATCACTCAAGACCTTTTGTTGATTTGTCCTCTTTTCTGCCAGTGTTTCTGCCTTTTGTGCCACAGTTAATTTCCCCTTTACATTCTTTTCCTGGAAACAATTTCAGCTTTTTGAATTCCTGATTTTTCTCTTTAACCACATTGACTTCCTCACTCTCCTTATGCTTTTAGAAGGCTTTAGATACAGCTGAATAAACTGAAAAATGTGACAGTGATGCTGAAAGGGACAGGAACAGCTCAGTCAAATAAGAGGAGGCTTGAAAATGAAATATAAATTCCTGCTTATGTTTTTTCTACTTTCCCTATGCTCCTCATCAAAAATAAATCACAAAAAAACTAAAAATAAATTTAAAAAAATCTTGGGTTTTCCAGAGCTAGATGTTTACAAATATAATGTCCTCATTTCAGCCAAGTGCATTTTTGTGCTTCAACAAACAGGTCTGGGCTAAGGAGGAAAGGCCCCCCCTTCAGTAAAGTGATGCTGATAGAGTTGAGTTCTGATTTGCTTTATGAATATCTTGGTTTATGACCATAATTCAGTGCTTCCCTTCTCTTCCATTCACCCATTTTTCCCAGAGTTTAGCTCTGTAGGGTGGGAGCAGGGTGGATTGCCCAGCTGCTGCTGCTCTGTGTCACTGATGGTCCTTGCAGAGGCTGGCAGAAACATGACACTTTATAATAATATTGCCTGAATCCATTCAAACTGAGGCTGCTACTGTAAGAGGCTGAGACCTTTTTTTATTCCTCCCTACTCCTTGGCTCAGGTCTGCATCGTTTGCCAGAGCTCCTGTTCTTCATTAGAGGGAAATCCTCTAAATTAAAGAATGGCTCAAATAGTTTAATTGATTTTGGAAATAGCCTTATGATGGAAATGGGGATGGTGAGAGAGGTACCAAAGTATTTCTGTTTGGACAAAACAGCTATAAAATTAAAATGCTAGTAGCCAGAAATTACTGGACACCTAATTTCTGCATATTCTTAATCTGCCAAAAATACCTTTTTACTTAACTGTCTTCACTGTGCTGACACATACCAGATTTCTTTCACTCCCACACTGCCCTGTCTTTTTTAGATGGAAATATAAAAACTGTTTAATACAAAAGTAATTGTTATCCCAAAGCAATTTCCCAAAGAAAAAGTGCATTTTTCTCAATATTTTTTTTCTTTTGTCGGCAAGGGCGTTTACACAAACACACCAAATTAAGTTTTCTCCCTGAAAATGAAGGCCACTAAATTCCTAAAGTCTTCATCTGGAAGGTATTTGTGGAATCTGTAGGGAAAATATTTTTCAAATCCTGATCAGTATTTTAAGCAGATGTTCATGCTGATTCTTTCATGAGTAGGAAGAACACAACTCAAAAGCGCATTGGTCTTATTTCATCCCTTCAGCTTTGGCTTCTTCATGCTGAATTATCACCAACTGCTCTACGTAAGCATCATGTGTATTGAGGGTGCTGATGGACAAGAAGATGGAGCAGAGACAAGCACTGCTAGGTGCCACCAGCTTCACCCTGGCCATTTAAACAACACAGCGAGCTGGACCAGCCTTGGTGAAGTGCAACACTGAGCAGCAAGGGCTGGCCTGCTGCCCAGACCATGACAGTGAAGACTGACTCTCTCTCACATTCCTCCCTGGCCTGACTTTATGCGTGCAAAACCACCCACAGCAGAGGCTCAGCCCTGTGCTTGTGCCAAGAGAGACTATGGAAGAGCAAGGCTTCTGACATCCCCTGCCATGTCCTGTGGTTGGATCAGCTGTAGAGCACTTTGGTGGCTAGCAAGCACAGGGCCAGGAGTGAATTCTTGCCTCATTGCCTTTGACTGGTGTGGGTGTGTTTTCTGCAGCATTGCAGGAAATGCCCCTCTTGGTTACGTGTTGTGCCCCAATCCCAGGGGCCCACACCTCCCCCTAAGCCTTCCAGGAATCCCTGGTTACAATGGGCCCACATTTTCTCCCTAAGCCTTGCAGGAATCTCTTGTTCCACAAAGTATTTTTTGATCAACAAACTATTTGGAAAACAATGACACTTCTGCACCACTTTCACACAATCTGCCTTGGGGGGCTCTGAAACTGTTACGACTCTCAGGTGCATTTGAACTATGATAAGTCAGGATGGTGTCTTTCTTGTGTTTTTTGGTCATTTAGAAGTGTCAAGCCAATATATTACTATGTTTTTGTGCAGGATAAGGAAAACTAAATGTTGTGTTCAGAGAGCTTTTCTCATCTTGCTGATATTTTTCAGGAAGACCTGTTTGTAGGACCTAACTTCTGCACAGTTATTCCCTTTCAAAAAATAGGAAGTTTCAGTAACCACTGATGTCACTTTACATTATGAAATCTTTCTCTTCTCCTCCTTCTCCTGTTGTTTCATTCATTACAATGAAATGCAATTTTTTTATTTTCTCCTTCCACTATGAAAGGCCAAAGTCCAAACCTCTCAGTGACTTGGCAGCTACATTCTTGTTTAACATGAGCAAAATTAAATGTAACAAAGGATAACATAAAACGTTTTGTTGAGACGTGATGGTAGGAAAAGCTTATATGCAAGATCAGGAAGCATTAACTTCTTGAATGGGTCTGTAAATGAGTAGTTAATTGCAGGCAGAAATTTTATAAGGATTGGAAGTGTCATACCATTCCCTGATAAATCCAAAAGTAGTGATTAAGTCTCAGAACCCTGCTTTTACAAGAAATGTGTGCTGTGAAATCCATACAGATCAGTTCCTCCATTGTGTGCAGCTGGGTTGGAGCAGTGCTCATGTTCACAAGCAGAATGGCATAACCTTACTTCAGCCAAAATGTGAGTGCACTTCAGATCCTGTTGCCCTGTCTAGGTTTTAGTTTATTGTGTCTTGGTATGGAAGAGATCCTGTGCCTTTGAAGCATTCAGAAATAAAATAGAAAATTGCTCAGACCTTCAGTTTTTAATTTAGAGGGCTATTAACAGAATAGATGGTATTTATTTTGCAGATTCCTTAAATAAAAAGGAGGATGTGAGGGTGACCTACGATGTTTGAGGTTCCCTCAGATCTCCTTTGTTTCTGTTGGTCTTTTTTTTCCCCTTCTTTTTTTCCCATTCTTCTTTCTTCTTGCTTTTAATGTTTCCTGTAAACAATTCAAGGTTTAAATCAGAGGCTGTTTCATCTTTGCTTGACTTGGCTTAATCTGAAGCCTCTGCCATCTCTTAATTAGATTTTTTTTAATCTGGCAGAGGGGTGGTGGTGGGAGAACACATGGAACCACAGAACCAGAGAAAGTGTTTTGTGATTTGATTGTGTCACCTATCACAAGGATTTTTCAGTTCTGATTTTTCTTTCATTTTGCCCTAGTGCTGCCTGTGCAGGGCAGAAGGTCCTGAGAGCTGAGCTTTGCTTAGGGAAACAACTCTGCAGTGCTTCTCATTCACGGAGATGCTTTGTTTTTCTTTTCCATCTTTCCCAGTTCAGGTGGGCAGCATGCAGCCTGAGAAGGAGCAGAGAGTACAGGAAGCCTCTTTGATTCACTGTGGCAATCTGCTCCTTTGATTTCATGCAGGATGTCTAGCACACTTGTTCACTCTCTGTCTTTCTGAGACCTCTCCAAGGCCCTCTTCATTATGATACCTGAATACAGCATGATCTTCAGCATTGTAGGTCTTTCCAGTGTTCCTCTGAAAGCAGTACAAACGCACGCTTCAGTTCTAATAGCCATGGATTGTCTTTGTGAACAATTATTTTTATCAGCACTTGATGGATATGGGGCTCGTGATGGGAAGAAAACTGTGTTTCAACACCTGCAGCTCTCTGACCTCCATAACATTTATAATTTTCTGTCAGCTGCCAGAAAATGATACTTTTCAAGTAAGTTGGCTCTTCTTTATGACCAAAGACTTGGGCATTTTTTGAATGATGCAATACCAAAGTTATCTGACAATGAAAATCTGTAATACATTACGACCCGTGGAAATCTGGATTTAGAACAGTCCCGCCTTGGAGATGTGACACTTCCCTCTGCAAGGACACCACTTAGAGGGAAGATGAAGTCCCCAGGTGCTGGCAGGTGGTATCCATGGGTGTGTGTGGACATGGATATGCTTGGATACTCTGCTCCTGAGGAACTGAGTACCCAAAAAACCTGCATGAAATGGCTCATTCATGAGATTTTGTTGTTACAGAACTGGAAGGGTAATTAAAGCTGCTGAATGTGATCTTGTCTTAGCTGTTTTTTAAGGCAGAATGCTTTCAAAGCAACATAACACTTTCTCATAAACACAGCGCTGTAAATCCTTCCCTTGAAAAGCATTCCCACATCCACATTTCAATTCCAAGGGTGATGTTTTCTATGATGTAAAGCTTTTTCTCTTCTATGAGGTTCCCCACATCTGATCTGTGATCTCACTTGCTCACAGAGGATGCTTGTGGCATTGTGAAAAGAAGCTTTTCCCTGGGAATCATCCCTACTTGCAGCAATGGCTGTTCTGTGTTTGAATCTGCCTGTCCTCCTAAGATGTGTTTGCCAAAGAGATTTTATATGTATGGAGGGAGCACTGGAGTTGTAACTTCCTGGCACTCAGATTTGCTGGCAGTTCTAAGAAAAAACATCCATGTGCTCTCACATTGTGAAAGTGATGTGGAAAAAGCTTTGCAATCAATTTGTATGCACAGAGAAAATGATGGCTAAAAGCAGCAACCCCAGATGATCAGAAATGCTCAGTGGATAAAGGACTTACAGCCTGATTTAGTTTTTTCTGTGCTAGAGGGATTCTTTTAAATTTTTTTTTTGGTTGGTTGTTTTTTTCTTCTTGAAGGGACTGGATGGGTTTATGCTTCTGGCAGAGAGAAGAAGGTACCACAGGGTTTGAATTATTTCATGCACTTGGAAAAAAGTTTGTTCTCTCAGAGGTAGGAAAAGATATGAAGTGCAAGCAAATCTCTGCCTGTATTTACATACTTTAAAAACTAGGGTCAATTCTGATTAGAGTCTGAATGAAACAGAATCCTTGTCAGGCCTTTTTTTTTTTTTTTTTTTTTTTTTTTTTTTTTTTT
>VXBB01000544.1:2553-19978 GCA_013399915.1 Illadopsis cleaveri | reverse complement strand
TTTTCTGAGATTGAAAGTAGAAGGATAAGTGATTTGTTTCAAGATAATTAGGGTGATGTAATCAGGGTTACGGGGGCTGTGAGAGTCTGAAGGGAAGATCAAAGTGTTTAGGATACTACAGAAAGGGCAATCAAGATGGTCTTTGCACCAGAGAACTTGCAAACATGGGCACAATACCTGGAGGAAGGATGAAGCTTTTACTCTCAGACTCATCATGCCTTGTCAGAAATTGCCATCTCTCTGCTGGGAGGAGAAAATAGGAGGAAGGTCTGCTTGGTCACCTGTCTAAGGAGTGGTGGGAGATGGTGAGGGGAAAAGAGTCATCATAAAGACACTGTTCTTCATGCAAAAATGAGAGACAGCAAGCTCCAAGTGCCACGGATATTCCCACGGACAGGAGCTGTTTTTCCATGTTATGTCTTTATTGCTGTTCTCATCCTCTTGATGTTCCTTAGAGCATTGTGCCATTTCTCCTCAGATATTTTCATAAGCAGCATATTATAAAATGCTATTCTTTGACATATTTGTCTGTGTGCGTGGGTTAAATAATTGACTTTTTGTTATAGGCAAGCTGTGAATACACATTTAATAAATGTTCATTGCACTAGGGATTATCTGCAACAATTTTAGAGGAATCTCCCACACTTCTTGAGGGTATCAGATATATTTTACAATACATATATGGACACCATATATGGACTTCAATTTTCCCTGCAAATTGTTGGACTATTTTCCTTTCAGTGACATTTTCCCATTAAGATTTTGTAGTACAACTATCTCAGCCTAAGAAAGGCATTTGGAATGGAATCTTCTAAATGAGCTGGCCATAGGAAATTCTGTGACATAATACTGTTGGTAGATGTGATTTTCATGTGCTATCTGTTTCATTCAGAAAGGGAAAAAGAAAAGAGGAAATTTCCTCTTAGACATCACCTTGCTGTATGATGTCTTTTCCTTGCTTTTTACATTCAAATATCTTTTCTTCTGTATTTGTAAAAGAAGGATAGAAACTGACCTGTTTTTGTGAGAAAAATAGTTTTAAGTAATCTCTTCTACTCTTATTCCAGAGATCAGTCTATTGATATAAGACAATGGTGAGACAAAAACAAATTTAAACTGAAATGGACACATGCAGTATAAAATGAGATTTTAATTTTGTAGCCATCCCATAAACAATAAGGAATTACAAAATGAATTGTTTGCCCATTTTACAACCTCTTCCTTTGCTATGGATATGTATGATCTTTCTTACTTCATTTGCAGGCGTTGCATGGAAATCCAACACTTGTTACTTTGCAGATCTGCCTGAGGTATCCAGTGTGCTGTGAAGATGATAAAGGTGTTGGGGCAGTCCCTTATTCTCCCCAGGGTGCAATCTGGGGCAGTTTGTTTGGCAAATATTGTGAGAAATATGTTGAAGTGGCTAAAGGCAAACACCCACAGCAATACCAACCTTTTACGCTTAAAAGAGAGATCAAAATCTCTGCCATTAAAGAACTTTCAGAGAGAGGTGTTTTTCACTGCTGTGCTTCCCTTGCAAACAATGCTTGAGTGTAACATAATCCAAGTTACCTGAATCTTATTTACAGCAAAGACTTGTCTTTATCCAAAATGTTGCTGACATTAAACCTGCCAACCCCTTCGAGGTATTAACAAAACAGTGCTGGGGTAAAAAAACACGGATCAGGATAATTAACCTTAATTTAGGGGACAATGTGCTCTTGTACCTATCAAGTCTACTTGTGTTTTTAGTTGGTATTTATCCAAGGAATTTCTTTTGATATGACTCTTTAAGCAAAATGTCCCCTCCAGTGTTCCCAGCCCCACTGATAAAATTATGGGGGCAGAAATTTAACTTTAGCTCCTTCCTGTGAGGCATATATAGGAATTCCCTTTTCCAGTTTCCTTTGTGTTCAAGAGGTTTCAACAGTGTTAGAAGGGTTTCATGCCAAAGCAAATCCATTCCCATCAAGATCCAGTCTCATCCACTGTTTGTTTGTTTCCCTGTGGGAAGATTTTCCTGCCAATGTACCTTACCCTGAGTGCTCAGAGGTGAGCAAACCCGATCTAGGAATCCATGGTGGGAACAGGGGAATCCCTTCTCAGGGACACCACTGGGACAGCTGCTTTAAAAAGAGAGAAGCTTTAAAAGACTCTCTGGAGCAAGATGAGCTTTTCCCTGCAAAAAGGACAAGTCAGGGAAACAAAAGAGCTTCAGTCTGCACAAGTGAACCAAAGAGCAGAATGCCAAGGGCTGACACTGTGATCTGCTGCCATACAAGTCCCCAGATGCATCTAAGCATCTCCCAGCATGTATTTTTGCACAGAAGTGAACAAAATAAGCCACTTGAAGGAAACGTGAGGGGTATTATTTGGATTATTTTCCTATGCGTGTGAAGCAAGTACAGGACAGTTCCTTGATTTTGCTTTTAACCCAGCTATGAAGAACACGTGTGCTATGAAAATCATGTTGTAGCTCTTATATTTATCCCTAATTGTGGCTCCATATATATAGAAACATTATGAAACCACAGCACATCTTCCAAGTAATGTAAATTGTGAATTACAGGCTTCTGCTTGGTGCGCTTTGAAGATTTTCTTGTTTGTGTAGAGATCTTCCACTTCCTGTTGAAAACAGCAAAAGAGATGTCTGTGAAGTCAGATCAATCCTTCTATATTTTAATTAGAAATCACCATTTGGGGTTTCAGTTGTTTGCATCTGTGGAATAATTTATGGCAACAGTAGATCTGTAATACAGCCCTGCCTACTCTCATTGTGGTCATAGTTAATGATTTCCGTACTCTCTGAAAGAGTTTTGGGGTAGGGGTGCTTGATGCTCTCTCTCTCTCTCTACACCCCCCCCANNNNGTCTTGATTCTCTCCCCCTCTCTCTCCCCCCCCCCCAAAAAAAAAAAAAAAAGAAAAAAAGCGCCAAGCTAATCAGGATCGAGAGTTTTGTACAAACTTGTTAAAAGGCATATCACTCAGAAACATGGAAGTGATATGGGGAGCTAACTGCAGTCACAATGATGATGCCCCTGCCTCCATAAAGCTCCCACTGAGATCCAAAAGCTTTTCTAGAATCGTGGTTTTTAAAGTGTTGAAATAAAAGCTCCCTTGAAATAAAAATGAATCTAAAAATATTACAACTAATCTTAGTGTATTACAGAAACACAGCAGATTTGAAGCAGAGCTGAATATTTCATTAATATAGACCCATGCATCCTTTGGATTTCAGCAACAGTGTTCAGACTACACACCCATGGGACAATTTTCTCCTTTTCCTAGAAGTTTAAAAATGCATGGAGGGTTTGTGACAAAATCCCCTGAGTGGTTTGCTAGTATTTTTGCATTCTAAAAATACAGTGGCATTTTTTTATTATTCTTTGGTAAAGATCCTGGCCATGTTATGCTCTTGGTGGCGTTCACTTTCTCTCCCTTTCTGCTTCAAGTTTGGAACTCCAAGGCTTTCTTTTGGGTTTTATCAAATTACACACTGACGAAAGACTTGCATTTCAGAAACAGATGGATTTAATGTGCATGAAAATACATGCCTTTTAAAGAAACTAAATTAGTAGTTCTACTTCTACCCCTTTTTATTGAAGACAGAGTTCTGAGATCTCTGGTCTAAAACACAACTTTACAAACATCAGCAAAACAGATTTATTTGCATGGGAATTTAACAGAACATCACAGAAAACTTAAGCAACATCAAATATGATGGTTTCTAGTAGACATGAAAGGAGCTGGGACAGTACTAATAAAATATATATATATAAATGGCTTTATGAATCCATAACCAACAGATATTTCAAGACTCTTATTCACCACATATATTGAGTACATCTGCAAATTCACAGCTGCCCATTTCTCTAAACATTTTCCTTATGATGAAATTAATTGGGAGCAAGAATTTTTTTTTTTTTAGTTGCTAATTAGTGTTAAGTCCTTTTCAAGGTGTGTTGTCTTTCCTTATGAACTGAAAACCAAATGAAAAACCAGTTTCTTTTTGTTTGTTTTTTATTTTTTTCTTTAGAAAGCACCTGGCTCCCAAAAAACTACATTACATAGAAAATATGAAGCAGAAGAGCTACTCTTTTGCCCAGCCATGGGCCACAAAATACTGTTTTTGCCTTGGTGCAAAGAGAACCAAGATGAATTTGGCTTAATTTGAAGAGAAATGGGTTAAATTGCTGTGGGAGGATAAAAGAGGGAGTTGTGAATATTTCCTATGGGACACTGCATGGGACAGAGCTCAGTCTCCTGTGTGTAGGAATGCATTTCTGACACCTGTGGATGTGAATCTTCATTTGTCTTAATCTGGAGTCTGAATACTCTGTTGAAATAACAAGTTGCCCTACTTCTTTGTGGTGTTTCTGTGTCAAATAAAAATGGCAAAATTACAGCAATCCTTCACCCCACCAGGCACCACTTAGACACCTGACTATGCCCATGATTCTTCCGTCCACTTATTTATATTCCTGACCATTAATGTAGAATCAAGTCCACCCTTTTCTCTGCAAGTCCAACCTGCTTAAGCATTTCAGGGAATAAAAATCCACTGCTGAACAGGCTTGGAGCTGCATGTGTGCTTTGGGGCTTTGCTGAGCCCGTGCCCAGCCAGTTGGGTTTGCAGAAGTGCTCAACAACTCCCTGCTCCCTCGTTCCTGGAGGCTTTGATTTAGGAAGGAATTCTTTAAAACAAGCACTGAGGTGCATGCTTATGAGCTTTTCCTGACCAGTAACACATGGACATCATCCCAGAATTGTGCTTTATCGAAATAAGCTGCTTCCTCCCTCAGTGGGAGCAGTTGAACCAGACCATCAAAGAAGAAAATAACAGCTGACAGAAACATTCATCCTCCTTTATAGAAAGCAAGTATTTTCCTCTCAAAAGTGCCTGGGGTTCTGCTAGCAATTGACAAACACTGAGCACGTGACGAGTCAGTTCTAACTAGCAGCAAAAATCATGCACTCAGCTTTGTTGTATGATTTCCCTGATGCAGCAAAACAGTTTGTGTCACAAGAGTTGCTTTTCTTCTGCCAACTCCTTTGCCAGTAAGTGGCCACATTCCAAAAATGTATAGACAGAACCCCCCAGCTGAAAATCAATGCCATTTTTGAAGTATGTTTTAGAGCCTTAATAAAGTTTTTTCAGATCATCAGCTAATCTTGAAACTGAAAAGATTTTATATTAAGTTTTCCTCAATTGGATCATCCATCTCTAGTAAGTATTTCAATGATCTCAAAGCCTGTTTGAATTTAGGGCTTTTTTAAAATACTTCCTTTCTCAACTTGAAATTAGATGATTCAGTATTTTGAATGAATGCAACTGATCCAGCCACATTTTTTGACATAAATGTGCTGAAGTAGCATTAATTTCCATTCCTTAATGTTACACAGTGTTTTAAATGGTATGTAGCTGGGAATTAGTTGCTTTGGGTTTTGTCTGAAGCTATTGTAAATCCACACTTCTCCACTTCCACCTCCACCTGAGGCTTATACTAAAATATGTCAGAATGAGGGTGTTGATGTGCTGCAGCTGGCAGGGAAATTTTGTGATTCCTGAGGACTAGGATTCCAAAACACTTGAAAAAATGAAAAATTGCCATGATGAATCATGAACCAGTTACGTTCTCCTTATAGCCATACATTTTGTTTAACAACTCTCCACTAGATAACCTGGTTATCTTTTTACTGGGTCCCAGGCCCTTGGTAACGAATATAAATGTAATGTAAACACACTCATGGGCTCTAAAAAAACCCAGCTAGCTACGTTTGAGAGGGAGGCTGGGTGTGGAGTGGACCATGATAGAGAATGTTCCTGGTAAATAGCATAGTTGGGACACAGCAGTTTTCTCTCTCCCCATTCCCGTGGTGCTTCACTGCTAGCCCAGAGGGCTTTGTGCCACCCAACCCATGGGGTATTGTTTTAAAAAAATATTGTGGTGGAGCGAGACCGCTGTGGTTCAAATATGTCTGGGCCATAAAAGTCATGAGGGCAGTGTTATCTCAGGGCTGTGGAGAAGGGGGATGAGGGGCCCCCGATGAGATTTGTGGAGTTCCTTTGGGACAGGTGGAGATCCTGGTGCAGGCTCACTCCTTGAGGACAGCGTTCCTTGAGCAGGGGAAGGGCTAGGAGCCATGGGAACACTGTACAAATTTGCTGGGAGGAAGGCAAACAAAGAAGTCAAGAGATGTACATAGGTGATAACAAGGTAAATATTAGAGAAGTTTGCCTGTATTATACTAATAGAATGGGATATCAGTAAGGAACAAATAGTCAGACATTCATGGCTGGTTGGTTAGGCTGAGAACAGTACCAGCCTGGGCTGATAACACTCCAGCTTGGTGTTGGTACAACTGAGACTGAAAGCAGGGCATTTGAAAGCAGATAGAAAGAATAAGAGGTCAGGATCTCTCCACTTTTTTGTTTTCTGGGCTAATGTTTGCTTTCATGGAGGAAAGAATGTGGCAACAGAGTGCTATGTGAATTCAGAGGCAAAGACCTCTCCATTTCTCCCTTTGTCATTGATTGAGAGAACCTTTACCTTGAGAACATCACATCTCATTGAGCCAGGGAGCTGCCAGGGCTGTATGACACATCTTAAACCCATTCAGTGAAAAGTCTACTTTTCCTCATACCTGACCTATGATGTTAATTGAGGTATCCACCAATTCCAGTCTCTGCTGGGGAGACACATAATTTTTGATAATTTAATCATACATGTGCTCTGAAAGGGAAGCTGCCTCAATCTTCATTCCCCCAAAATTTCGTGTGGTCCTCTGACCAGGAAGACTTGCAGCCTTCCCTACTGAACATCATATGATGACAAATTACAGGAGACAGACACCCTTTCCTTTTGTTTTTTCCCAGAAATATTAACAGACTTGAAAGCTATGCCAAAGGATTGTAACTCATTACTAATTAAAAAATCACAATAATATTGTTTTAAAGCTGTTGGTGTCTTGTAATGTGCCACATGAACACAGCAATTCAGGAGAACTGGAGGCAGACTGAATGTGGGTTACAGTGGGTGAAGCATCAATTTATCAACTTCTCACTCAGCCCAAGCCACAAATTCAGATCAGTCCCACCTCTGCTGATGTCGTTGAAGGGTTTGCTGATGGCTTTGTCCTGCATTTCCAGAATCTCAGAGGAGCTCAAACTCTCTCACTGGGAGTTTTCTTCAGTATTCTTTTGCATTTCAAGGAGAAGAAAGCAGAGATGTTTTAATAAATCTGTTTTACAAAGATTAAAGTGGCACTTCTAGAGCAAGAACTCTCCTTTATAGCTCAATGTGGTTTTGGTAAGATATGTGACTAGCTGGTTTCAAAATACTTTGTTTCTACAAACATTTGCTAAACCACAATTTGTTACCTAATGCTGAACAAAATGCTGTCTTTATTATTGTGTTCCATAGCACCATGAGAAATCATTCTTAAAATTTTTGGTTTATAGTGAATTTTAATGTCCAGTTCCAAATAATTATCTTAATTTTTGGATTTTTGCTCTAAGAACTGTGTTGAATAGTGACAGTACAGATTATCTGATAAAATATTTTCAGCAGATTGTGAATAACCTAAATGTTGTGTATATATATTAATTTTTCTTTTACAATATGATTTATTTGCTTGCAATATTTCTAATTCTGTGTGCAGTATCATCACTTTTATTTTCCTAACATGACCTAGAGAGAAAATCAGATGGTAACTAATCTCCTCCCCATTTGTGTTCCCACATTAATGTGGACAAACTAAATTATGTTTCTTAAAAACTTTGTCAGGAATGATAGATACTCAAGTTTGTGCGTTTTTGTGCATGTTCAACTACTTTAATGAAAAGTGGATGTTATCCTTGCAGTTCCTATACAGTGGATGCTTATTATTATTATTATTATTATTGTAATTTGCCTTGTCTTATGGGGTTTGTTGTTTGTTCATTTTTGTTTTGGTTTGGTTTTTTTGATGTGTCTTGTTTTTTTTCGTGCTTCCTGTGTTTCACTTTCCTTTGCCAAAGTTTTACAATATAAATGATTTTCTGTCTTGGGAATTTTTCTGGGGATACAGAACCATTTGAAGGAGTCTGACCTTGCACCCCAGTGGCATTTTGGATCTATTTTCCTATGTCTCACAGAATTCTAGTGTGCATGGAGGTGCAGAGCTATTTGTAGAAAAGGAACTGAAGCAAGAGATCAGTTTGGGTCTGCAGTGAGAGGCACAGAAATGTTCCACATATGTGATTTTTCCTTCTTCCCCTCATTCCGCATTCATAAATCCTTCCCACCTCTCCCAGGGGAGGGGTTTTGTTAAGGGCTGACACAAGTGACTCCTTAGTCCAGATTGTCTTGTGATATCTATAAGTAATTTCTTGGTATTTTATATAAATACAAAAATCAAAAGTTATTCCCTGCTTTCAGAGAAGTTCATGGAGACTCAAGCCCCAGCACATATAAAGCAAGAACAGAAATCCAGGAGAGATCCAACTCTTCCCTTCAGAACTGCTGCTTTTAAATGTAAGCTATTTCCTTGATCTTAGTAAAGCTGGAAAATAGTTGTGACTCAAGACCACTTCTAAATGGCTATAGTAAGCTTGCAATTAAAAAAAAAAAATACTCTAATTCTTTGTTTTCATTTATTCTTGGGATGTTGCTTGCCAAAGCAAAAACTTTGAAAAACAAATGCCAAATGCCTCACAGAAAAGCCTGCTAGAAGCAGCTCCATCCTGACTCTTGTATTCTGAAGATAACTCTACAGACTGAGCTTGACTTGAGGTATATGGATGAGGCACAGCACAAACCCTGCCCTCATCCTGCCCTGATCTGCTTTCACAATTTTGGAGACCTTTCTACTCCCAGTGCTGCTGCAGCTTGTTTTCTGAGAAGCTGCCCATACAAAACAAAACCTACAAAGGTAAACCTACTTCACCTCAGAGGGGCTGTGAGAAGAAGGTATTTTAGAGGGCCATGAGGTGCTGGGCTGACACAGGTGTATGCTCAGGAGATCTTGGTCAGTGCTCCGAAGGCTGCCAAGCATGATGTTACTGGGAGAGAACAACCTGCTTCTCTCCTTGCCTTGATAACATCAATCAATTGTTAAAGCAACGATTTTCCACCAGCAGCCCTTCGTCTGATGTCTGAAACTCTTGGTAAGCCGCAGCAGCTTTGGGACAGGCTTTCCCAAGCACCCTTACCCTCCTCTGACCAAACTCTATCAAATTCCACTCTCTGACCCTCAGCTCACACTCCTGCAACAGGCAGCAATAGGCTCTGGGGAGGGGGAAGAGCCAGTATTCCACAGTCTTGTAATAGCACTCAAAAGGAGGACTAAAGCAAGCACATTGCACAGAAAACATATATTTTTCTTTTAAAAGTGGTAAAATATGAGGGTTTTGTATCAGCAGATCAGTTCAACACAATTTTCTGTGGCTTCAAGAGGGAAGAAAGAAATGGGTAACTTCTACTTTTTTTCCATACTTCTCTATTCTTTCTGTCTTCCTTAGTAGAATCACAGGGAAATGAAAAATTAATTGAAACATCTGAAAAATGGGCAGTTTGAAAAAATATATAAATCAGCTAAAAATACAAAATATGTAAAATCAAAGATGAAGAGTTTTAGTTTCATCAATTTAACATATAAGAAAAACATTATGGCAAGGTGGCTTTTTTCACTTGTTTGTTTGGGTTTTATATTGTCATTTTAATATTCCTTTTCTTTTTCAGATTAAGAAAATGTGGCAGGTGAGATCAACTAAAGTTTTCATAATACCATTCTTGCTTGTGTCAAATATTTTCTTCTTTTGGGAAGATGGTCACCCAAAAAAGCTCTAAAATACAGGATTATTTCATTCTATGTGAAAGCAAAAATTCCTGTGAAAGCCAGAGAGATTCCACTGCTTACTTACTTTTAGCTCTCATATTAAATAGTATCAGTGAACATCCTTTGTGTGAAGGATGCCAAAACCTCTCCTCTTCTCAGTGCAGCCTGGTGGTTACAGACTCTAGCTGCTAATTTTATGGACTCTCTCCTAAATATGGTGAGGAAATAAGGTTGAAAAATGTTCCTGCAATTTATGTTCAATTAAAAAATGTTGTCTCATTATTTTCAGAGGCATTTTCTTCCAGAATTTCAATGTCAGATGTAGCTTTAGCTTGCACATTATTTTATCTGCTCCTGTGGCTTCCAAGCATTGACATTTGCACTGAGAAGTTGGTTTTCAGTCCCTATTTGTCATCCTGGTTTCCTTTGTCTGTTTGTTTGCCTATAAAAATTTATCATGAAACTTTTCTGACTGAGCAACTTTTCTGCCGTATATACAGAAAGTATCGTATATCCATGTCACAGAATTTCAGAAGTAATCGTGTTCTAAGTGTTGCTGAAATGTCATTTCTCCAATCTGTGCAAAACCCCCTTATTTTGAGTGCAAATTCATCTTGCCATTTGATAATGCAAAATATCTTGGGGGTGACATGAACTGAATATTTGCATCTCTATGGTTACCTGGCAGTGTTATAAGTCAGGTGGAAAATCACTTTACTGAAAAATAAGCCAACATTTTGTGTGAAACAACACTAGTTTGAGCTCATGAAATCTGCCATTCTGTTCTTTTTGTTGGTGGTGATATTTGGCTGATGAATATTTTCTTACTGAAACTTTCAAAATATACAAGCCGCCTGAACTTTCTTGTATTGAAACCTTCCTTCAAAATTAGTTTCAGAGTTGTGGTGAAGACTCTGCTCTTAGGGATGGCAAATTAGTCTGAGAAGGGAGGATGGGACATGAGTGTGAAAATTCAACACACCTGGAAGTCAGTGGAAATTGGTTTGCAGAGTACCTTAAGAAGTTTTAAAAAATCCCACCCAAATTACACTTGCAGTCCCTGGAGGATGTCTGCTTTTCTGTTACTAGGAGCAACATGTATTATATACATAGAACTCACTTGTCCAAAAATGTCATTTCAGCAATTGTAGCAATTTTTTTCATCTCATTTTCCTTATAGGCCAAATTTCTTTCACTGCTGTGGCCTGTTGAAGCCTTTATAATTGGGAATCTCCCAATGTAATATGCATTTGTGATGATTTAGATTTCTTGTAGCAAAGGAGTATGTAGAACTCTTTCATTTTTATTATTCCATTACCTTTCTGAGTGTTTCAAACATTCACAGAGCCTTAACTCCAGGAGGAGCCATCACAACTGCATAAAGACAGGCTGCAAATTTTCCTCCAGTTCAGCATGGCAACTTATAATTGAACAAGGCTGAGCAAATCAAACTGTGCATATATTTTTGACAGACAACCCACTCTGATTTGGAGGCACTGATGGAGGTAGAATTGTTTGCAATGGCAGATTACAGGCTGAGGGTAATGACTTTTTCAACCATAGTACTTTGCTCCGTAACATTTTTTTAATGTGCTCCTTCTCTTATTTACACCAACAGTTTCACAGCTTAGCCTATGCCAAGAAAATGTCTGATGCCATTTGCAAATGTCCAGATTGCTGGTTAGGGCACTGGGAGGCTTTTTGCATTTATTATTGTACCATATATTTCATGAATAGAGGCAAAAATTATATCTGGGCCTCAAGCCCTGTAGGAAAATATGTTTATTTTCAGTAAGGCTGTGGAATAGCTATACCATAGATTTGGCTTTGAGTTTCCAAGAGCATTGTTAGAAATAGTGTGATTTCAGAAGACTTCTTGCTCTTTTATATAAGCTCACTCTTCTCGATTGAGGTGGAACAAACTGCTTTGACAGGATGACTTTGTACCAGCAAGCTCAAGGCCAGAAGAGATACTATCTCTTATTCTGTAAGCTTTATTCCTAATCACTTGTTATGCCTCCTTTCACAGCCAGCTCGGGGACAGTAAGACCTCTACTCTCTGTACTAGGCTTATCTATCTAAAATGTGGTGTTCTTGTACTTGCTGTGAGTGAGGTCACCACAGGCAGAGACAGTGTGGGATCATTGCGTTGACATACATTGCACCTTCTCTGTGATGAAATGTCTCTTGATCAGGGCACTGGGATGGACAGCAGTTCAGAGAAACAGTGCCTAAACCTGCCACAGCTGCTTCTTCCCTGAATGTAGCTGAGGATCTTTTTCTGTGGCTTTGGGAGGTGCACCATCCCTGCTCATGCAGAGTGGGTGACATCCACCATGGACTGTGCAGAATTTACTGATTTATTCTCCTGGGATATTTGCCAGTGAGAAGTCAGGGCAAAAGGAGCAGCAGGACTCCTGAGGTGATGGACCAGCTCTTTAGTGTTGCTTTGCTTCTGCAGAGTTGAATTCAACAGAGAAGTGGCATTCCCTATGGGGAATTAAACAAAGATTTCCTTCTGGGTCAGAAATTCTGTCTTGAAGGCTTTGCAGGCCTTTTGTTGCACAAGAAGGAGATGGAAAAACTCAGAGAATGACAACTAGAATTTACCAGTGGGAGCAAAGGAACAGTTCAATAAAAGGGGTGTTGCACAGAGCAGCTGAGGTAACAAAAGTAGACGTGTGACTGTAGAGAGATAACTGACATGCTGGAAAAATTGAGGAAAGAAATGGGGAAATAAGAAGCACCAACAACCTCATCCTTGTGTCCTCCACTAACTAAATACTTGATCTAGTTTAAAATGAACAATCAGAACTTCTCCAGGCAACACAACATGCCAGGATATAGGAGGGATTTTGAGAGCGATGAATTTGCATTACAAATAAGGAGTGAGGGAGTAGAAAGGAGTAAAAAAAATTGTATGAGTGGGGTTGGCTGGGTGGGAACGGCATAACCTTACCTTTGTAAGGCATGTGGCCACTTGCTTGGCCACCTTGCTGTTACTGAGCAAAGCCTAGATGTCTGCCTTGAGACAAAACCTTTCAGCTGAGGGAACATCATGATGTCTGATCTCCTGTGCAGTGAATGCAGGGGTTAAATCACTATTTACGTTATCATTCCTATGAGAGGTGGGCTGAATCCTCAGGCAAGGGTGAGGCTGATTGCACTGTGCCCCTGAGAATCCAGGACTGAGCCCTCTTACCTACAGAAGTGTGTGTTAAAGAGTTCCAGAAGTGGGCAGGAGATATCCCTTCAACTGTATTCAAAACTGAATTAAACAAGAAATCTCCCCAGATTGATGTTTTTCTTTAGAAGCAACTTCTGAACATCCTCACAAAGGAAGCATGAATTAAAAGAATTTCCCTATACTGACACACTAATGTGCATTTGAAGATGTGTTTTCAATTCATAGTGTAAATTAAATTCTTCTTTAAACCATTTCTACTGAAATAAATCAGAAAACACACATGAAAATCATCTGGTTTTAATTCCCTGTGGACTGCAAATCTGTAAGTGAATAAAGTTTTATGTTTCTTTTTATTGGTAATCTGTTGGACCAACTCAGTCTAGTCTAATTTGTACCAAAAACACTGAAATGTACAATTTTGGCACAGGTTTGATATGAATTTTCCTTGAAACACAGTGGGTTTTGACCAGGATGCCAAAGAAATTGAATTAATTCAAAATGTGGAAGATTTAGTGGTGAAAGGAAAAAGTAATACAAAATATTTGCAAAGATTGGCCTTTCCCTCCTCTCTTTCTTGCCTGCCAAAGAACTGGGAATCCCAGTAAACCCATTCAAAAGGGGACTGTCAGGACAAATCACTCAAAGAAAACACCAACCACTGTCACCTCCTTGCTCTCTGCCCTTAACAGAGACCAGTAAAGGAAGCTCTGACCATTCCATTTCCTCTTTTAAAATAAAAATAAGCATTCTAGAGGTTTTTGATGTGTCTCAGTGCCCCAAAACTGTCTAATTCCTTATGATAGCTAAGGTTCTGTTTTTATTAATTATAGATTTTGCTTAGTTAATGTCCTTGACACTCACCTTTGATTGATTCCTGGTATGTTTACAGGTTTCCTCTGTGGCCTTAAATCATTTAATTTCTTGGAACTTCAGGTCTTTGTAAAAGTATGACATTTCTTGCTGCAGTGCACTGCCTGTGCTGCCTGCTTGGAGTGTTTTGGTGCTCAGATCATTTTCCAGGCTCACAGTGATATTTGGGCATCTCATGCCAGGGATCCCATCAGGAGCTGCTGCTGATGACAGAGCTGGTTTTTATTTCTGTGTTTGGGATTTGTAGAGCAGTTGATGTCTCTCTAGAATCTGCAACCTGATGAAAATAATTTCTTGTCTACACAGAGCAACGCTTGGTCAAAACACACACATCTGAATTATGCCTTACAAACCAGATCTTGAGCCTGCATATTGTCAGGAGTCTTCTCTCGTTTTTTTCTGCTTGGTTCTTTCTTTTTACTTTTCTCTTCCTTTATTGTTTTCACAATTTTTTATGTTGCCAGAATTCTGATTGTATGGTAAATTCCACAATTAATGACACAGGCTGATGATCTACCCAAGTGTTAAACACCAGATAAAATATGTAATAAATGTTTATTTTCTTTGTTTGAACACAGAGGGTTTTTTTTGTAATTCCAAGCAAAAAGACTTGTAAGCTTCCAGATCAACACAGCAATAAACACCTTTGCTTAGACTTTCTGTAATGTGGGAAGGCACCGCAGCATTAAATCCACTTGCTTTTTTCTTATGATTAAGACAGATTCAGAAATGGACTGGGTGGCCTATCTGGAAATAAATTATTCCCTCTTTTAATGCATTATCCTTCATGTAATTTTCACACTGGCATAACTCTAAACCTAAGTATCTTTATGGCCAATGAAGTACATGAGAGGAAGCTCAGGTTCAAAATATTCCAGAGGAAATGTCACCTTATCAGTTCAAGATGATACTCTGATTTCAAATGTAGTTCAGCATTTTCCTGGCGTTGAAGGGTTTTTATGGGTGATTCCTTCCTTACAAGTATTTATGAAATAGACAGTACTTTTTATGTCATTAAGATGAAATTTTTTGTTCATGCTGCCTAATAATTTTTTCATCTCATATTGTCCTTGGTCAGGACTGACACTTTTGTCTGTCTGCCCAGGTTCAGGGTGGAACAAGGCTATTGTGAAATCAGCAGTGACATTTCAGGGCTGCTAAACTGAGTGGATTTGAGGCATCTGTCAGGTATGGTAATACTGTTTGGATTACCACTAATAATTTAAACCAGGTAGTGACATTTACCAGCACAGCAAGTATACTCTCACTGTTTATTTTGGTAACTCTATTCACCTAAGAAAAACAAGAGGCTTTCTGAGCTAAACTCTCATTCTTGCTTGACTGTAACTCTAATGTTATACTCTGGTAAGGGCAGGTCCATACTGTTTCTGAATAATTTTAATGTCTTTCCTCAAATGTCACTGAATCAAAAAGAGTTTAGCACAAACTCTTTGCTTAGGAGAGGGGAATTCTTAGGAGATAGTGGAGATCTTAGGAAGCTGAAAGATAGTGCATTTAGATTAAATACCAAGGAAAAATTCTTTACTGTGAAGCTCATGAAGCACGGGTTGTTGTCACATTCCCANCTTCCTTCCTTCCTTCCTTCCTTTCTCCCTTTCTTCATCTTTTTTTAGAATATAAGACAAGCCTTCGCATGCTTAATCTCCTCCTGCACGGGAACTGATTGTGCTACTACAAACTGTACGTTGGAGGAACAGGTTGAGGTGAGCTGAGGACACCACAGCTGAAGCCTGATCCTGGAATGGCTTTTTTTTCTGCCAGGTTATGGTAGGAAGTTACAGCAGAATTCTGCACATAAATCTGTGACTGTAGTTGATAGGGTGTTAATCTGGTTAGTGGGGCAGGAAGATGAGAACATGGATGAACTGCAGAAGTTCATCCTCCTAGCCTGCATATTTTTTGGATAATCCATACATTTTCACCCATGCCTTTTGCTTTTCTGCATGATGAGAATTGACTTGAAATTTTAAATCTTGCTCCTAGGTTGAAAGGGCATGTTTTCATTGCTCCTCACACTTGTAGAATCAAGTTGTAGGTGTACTCAGCAAAGCAATAGGATAATTTATTCTGTCATTGTGTTGACAAAAGTAATCTCTGTTAGATTTATAAAGGCACCAGCTTCTGGAGTCCAGTGGAAATAGATAGAGTGAGGCATTTATTTGGAAAGGAAAGTTTAAAAAAATAATTTAAAAAATAATAAAAGGAAGTAAATCAAGTTCTTATTTTATCATCCTTGTTAAATGCTTTCTCAATGGAATCTCAATCTCTTCCTGAATCAGCAGGAGTTGCCATGGCCTGAACTGGTCATCCAGTCATATGGATTAAACAGCACTTCTGCGAACTAATCCCAAATAAAACCAGCTGCTGTGACAGGATAAAAGCACACTGTAGCCACGAGGTGGCTGTGGAAAAGGCAGTGATGGCAGATTCAGCTGCAGGTACTGAGCCAGAGGAGACCTGAGATTTGTTCACAGCAAGGTGGTTTCACACCAAGAACCAACCCCCACCCTGGGAGAACTGGAACATCACAATATAGGAAAAAGAAATTGTCTTAAAACTGGCATAAACACTATAAAAACACTAAAAAAAAGAAAGTCCAACTCAGAGGCATATCAATATTGCTCCTTCAACAGAGAAATAAGACACTCACCTGCTTCTACACAGCTTGGAGTTATTACAGAGTGGGGACAACATTGTTTGTACATATCCTGCAGTCATTTTATCTCAGAGTGCCTTTACTTATTAGGAAAAGAAAGCTACTTTATGCCCACACAGGGCCCTTTTTATGCCCTTTTTAAAAATCAATCAAGAAAGAAAACTCCTGCTTATAATGAACTCCAGCACAGGGTAATTTTTGGCTTTGGAAGAGCAGTGAAGGGATTGGAATCTCAGCAGTTATTCTTTTCACACTAGCTAAATATCTTATTCTGTGTGCATATTTTACATCTGATTCTTGAATCTGGGAATTAAGCAATAGCAGCAAAACCCTGCCAGAACTTTTGGCAGCAAAGGCAAAGTTTGTTGGTGCATCTGAGTGCTCCCTGTGGTGTTTGCTGGCAAAGAAGTGCTTAGAAAGAGTGACCTCAGTTGTGCTCCTGAAGAGAAAAGCTGCTGGGGTGAAAGATGTGATTTGGACAACCTATCCATAACCTCAAAGAGGGGTGTAAATGGCTACACCACATCCAGGCTCTGGTACCCATCTGCCTCAAGCACCACAATTGTGCTTTCCATTGGAGCAGTGAGGATTTTGTGATGTGGCTCCATGTGACACACATATTCACTGGGAACNNNNTGACACACATATTCACTGGGAACCAAAATTGCCATCCTGGTAAACAGAGTCATAAGGAGAGCACTATGGAAGGGTCTTTTTGGAGAAGCAGCTGTGTTTTTCACAGGCCCTACCATGGATATGGAGCAAGGGCCAAAGTAATCTACATGCAGCCCCAGATTAAAAAAGAAAAAAAAAAAAGGAAAAAAAAAAAAAAAAAAAAAAAAAAAAAAAAAAAAAAAAAAAAAAAAAAAAA
>VXBB01000543.1:717660-794123 GCA_013399915.1 Illadopsis cleaveri | reverse complement strand
GAATTTCTTCCTAATGTTTAATGTAAACCTNGAATTTCTTCCTAATGTTTAATGTAAACTTACCCTGTCAGTTTAAAGCCATTCTCCCTTGAATGTACACACCTTTGTCAAAGTCCCTCTCCAGCTCTCTTGTAGCCCCTTTAGGCACTGGAAGGTGCTCTAAGGTCTCCTTGGAGCTCTCTTGTCTTGAGAATGAAGAGCCCCAACTCTCTCAGCCTGTCTTCATGGGAGAGGTTCTCCAGCCCTCTGGGCAGCTTTATGGCCCTCCTCTGTAGTTGTTCCAGCAGGTCCATGTCCTTCTTATGTTGGGGGCCCCAGAGCTGGATGCAGCACTCCAAGTGGGGTCGCAGAGCAGAGTGGCAGAATTCCCTTCCTCGCCCTGCTGGCCACATTGTGTTGGGTGAAGCCCAGCATACAACTGGTTTCCTGAGCTGCAAGTGCACATTGCTGGGGTCATGTTAAACTTCTCATCAGCCAACACCCCCAAGGCAAAAATGTCTACGAGAAAGTTAGAATAGTTATACATAGTCAAGAAAAAGAAATATAGGTGAAATCATGTGCTCTTGTTAAGCTCGAGCTCCTGATGCACATCCAGTCTCACTGGAGAGGTGTATGAGGTGGAGCTCAGTGTTTGCATTTCTGCATAATGTAATTACGAATTGTCCTTGTCCCCACCGGGCCCACCTGCCTGCAGCCCCCAGCAGAGTGAGGGATTGGCCTGGCACTGCTGCCTGTGCTGCCCCTACAGCAAAAGAGCTGGAGGAAGATGCCTGAGNGGGCCCACCTGCCTGCAGCCCCCAGCAGAGTGAGGGACTGGCCTGGGACTGCTGCCTGTGCTGCCCCTAGAGCTGGAGGAAGATGCCTGGGAGGATGAACCCCTGGACTCCCTAAGCTCGGTGCCCGAGGTGCTCAGCAGTGTGCCACACTAGTCCTTTTTCCTAGGACTGAGTATTTTGATGGATTAGACAGTATGGAGCAACTTTTCAAATCCTGGTTTTGATCTTAGGTGTCTGCATTGTGCATGTTCTCCCAGCACGACTCAGTTGCTGCCTATCTGATGGTAAGTGTTGATATATCTGATGATTTTCAGGGGACATCCAGTTATTTTGCTCTGGGAAAAATTTGTGAGTCTTTTGTTGTAACTTTTTAATTCTTTTTTAATGAACACAGAAGACAACTAATGAATTGGATCTTTCCCTTTCATGTTATTTTTAGTCCAATAGCTCAGGATTACTGTTGCCTGTTAAGTTTTTCAACTACTTTTCTTCTGTTATAGTTTTGCCATACAATTTTTTGGTGCCCTAAGTTCACAGGAAAGAAATTATTCCATTTCATTTCCTCCTCCTTTACCCTTTTTTTCAAGCAAATAAGCTGTCTGATTTCTATCCAAGCTGATTACAACCTTTCTCTGACTAAGTATTCGCTCAAGGATTGTATTTTCTCTAAATGCACTTGTGTGTGAAGAAAAAGAATGAGTAGGTGGTGAAATTATACAATGGTGTGCAGAGATGTGAAATCCCAGATAACACTGAAATGTTGGATTTAATTTCCTCTACTAAGATGCCAACAGCAAGTGTGTTGGTTTTCAGTGGGAAATTGTTTGAGAGTCACAACAAAAGAAGTGGTGAAGCACAAAACATCCTGCTCGCATGTGAGTCTTAGACAGGCATAAGCACAGGAGGAGACACATTAACTCCTCTCCTTGTCTCAAGTTAAAAGTACCAAGGCTTTGCAGGCAAGTACAGCCCACCCACAGGCTCTCTGTGCAATGATCTGATTTTCATGGCTGATTTACCTACATGCTAAAATGATGATTTCTGAAGTCTCCCTGGTGCTGCAAGTGAAGGGGAAGGGATGTGGCAGAGGGAGGAGGTGTGTGTTTTTTTTCCCCCAGGGCATTCAGCCACCCCAGGTGGAGATGTGTCCCCAGGGAGGTTAGTGCTGGTCAGCGCTGAGCTGTTCTGTGCTCCCGGAGCATCGGGGTGAGGTTTGGGTCGGGGGGCTGTGCCACTCAGCAGCCAGCACCTCACCTCGTGGGGGACCACGAGATGTCACTGCAGGTCCAGTCCTTAATCTGCAAAGCATCTGAAGAGCCAGTACATTCACTGCCGGCTACCGGCAAGGGGAGAAATGTAATGAGATAGTTTAAATCATGTCTAAAATTTTGGTCTGACAATATTATATAGCCCAGGAAGAGATTTTAGGCTAGTGTGTTTGCCTTGAACTCTGAATTGGTACTACGTATTATTTGATACTTAAGTAATTCCTGAGTTGCACAGATGTGTCTGCTGAAATTACTTTCTTTTTCCTTTGAGATTCAAGAAGAAAAGCTGCACTGCAGGAAGTCAAAACAAGGTGCCTGCATCCTCAGGACAAACCTGCACCTTGTGGTGTGAGTTTAAGCTCCCCAGGGAGCTGAGGGTGCAAGACTGCTTGTTTGGTGTGGTTCTGTTTGAAGGAGACCTTAGGGGAAGTCACAGCAACCCTTGGCTTTCCTACAGGGCACCACATCAGACTCTGCAACATCAGCCACTGTGGGCTGAGCCAGGTGTAACCCACGAGCAGGTTGCCAGCAGGTTACACTCTGACAGTGCTCAGGTCCCCCACTCCCAGCTCACTCAGGCAGCACTGGCAAAATTTTACTCACCAAGGTGAATCAGCCCTTGCTCTGGAGCCTGCCCATGTTCCAGCCATGCAGGGAAGGGTGTGCAGTGCCAGTCTCTTAGAGACTCTCCTGCATCCTCACAGAAAGGGGCCTCACTTCCAAGGGTTAATTTTATTTTAAGATACCTCTGCATTGCAGTTGTGAATCTGAGCAGCTGGGAGCAACCTCCTGAACGGGAAAGGGCTCATTAAATATATACTGTCACTGATTTATGAGAGAGTGCAGAGACAATATAATTACAGTAATTATGTCAGAATCTTGCTGCAGAGTTGCCATTTGTGTTGGGAATTTTATCTTCTCACTATGGCAGGAGGATTTAAAAACCCCATACATCTGCCAATATATTTGTGCCATGACTAACTTAGAAGATTTTGTTTGATCACTCTCTTTACAGACATGGAGCTTTTTAAGTGTATCATCATCTTAGGGATGAACAAGAGATAGGCAAGGCTTTTGGGTAGTGTACTGCTTTCTTCATGCCCATGGGCAAGGCAAATTTGAGTGTGAAGAGGACCTGGCCAACACTACTCCGGCCAAGGCCATGTTACAAAGGGAAAGTTTAAACCAGTAGCTCATAAGAAGCTGCTGGAAGGGTGGTTTGGGTGGAAGATGCCTATACTCAACTGCCTCTGCTGGTGCAGGTACCCACAGGTGGGAAAGGTGGGCTGAGAACGTCAGTGTGTGTAAGGTGAGGTGCAAGCCCTTCTCTGGACATGCCCCAGCCCCTCAAGGCCTTTCTTGTAGTGAAGGGCCCAGAACTGAACACAGGATTCGAGGTGTGGTCAAGTACAGGGGACAATCCCTGCCCTGGTCCTGCTGGCCACACTATTGCTGATACAGGCCAGGATGCCATTGGCGTTCTTGGCCACCTGGGCACACTCTGGCTCATGTTCAGCTGCTGTTGACCAGCACCCCCAGGTCCTTTGCTGCTGGGCCACTTTCCAGTCACTCTTCCCCCAGCCTGTAGCACTGCCTGGGGTTGTTGTGACCCAAGTGCAGGGTTGAGAGAAACTAGGACATGAAGGTTGCTTTTATAGGGAGTGGGCACCTGGATTTTCAGGCCACCAGGGCACGTCGCTGGAGGATCTCAGAGAGTGGAAAGCCTCAGTCATTCACAGGGATGCCAAGGTCTGGCCAGCACCCACCACAGACTACAGATGGAGACAGGAGCACCCCAAAACCTGCAAGTCCAAGGTAGGTTTCACACAGCACCTCTGCACTGAAAGAGATGTCAGATCAGGACTCCTTTCCCCAAGGAAACCATTAACCAGTTATTAATGGTTACACCAACAACTTTACAAGCTTAAATAGAAGGGAGAAAATGGGAATTTGGCAGAAAGTTCTCCCTTCTGAACACACTAAGCTGTAGGAAAAACAGGTTTGCTCTCAAGATGTCTTTAAAGTAACAAGAAAAGCAACTTTGCTTGGAAAGTTTGGTTCCAGTATCTTAGGCTGGAGAGGGCAGGGGATGGAGGAGAAAACAAGGCTGAGCCTAAAGCAGCCTCACTATTTTCCTCCTTTGGAAAGTGTTGAGTTCCATGGAAAACACACCACTGATTTGATAATACTGTCATTGCTGTTGTTAATGTTGTTAAATAACTCCCTGTGCAGTTACTAACTGTAAGCCCCAAGATAAAGCTGCTTCACAGCAATAAAACATCAAGCCTCTTCCACAAGGAAAGCTTTGATTCCATCTTACACAAAGCTGAGCTAAGGCACAGGTGAAGTGACCTGAGCTGTGTCTGACTTCAGCAGAACAAGGGTGTTTTGCATTTCAGCTCTCTCTTCATCACTATTTTGCTTTGTTCTCCTGATTGCCTGACTTGTTTGTAAAAAAAAAAACTCAAAAGCCACTGATAAGATAAAAAATTGAATTTGAAAAAACTAACTTCTAGCTTCATAATAACAAATGGTAGCAAAAACATAACTTGCCAGCAAACAGGTTATTGGTCTCTGATTCAGACATATATGACTATTTTCCCAACATCTTCTTCACCCTCCCCATTCTCATCAGCTCTTTTGTCATGTTCAGCATCTTGTATGAGTAAGTCAGAGAAGAAATTTGTTGGAAACCCCTGTAACAAGAGACCTGAAGAGTAATGAAAGGAGCAGATTTAGGGTTCTGCCAAGGTGAGTGTGTTTGTGCATCATGTTTACCCATCTGTGCTGATGACAGCACTTCCTCTGCCTGCTCTCCTTCTGCTTACTTCTTTATCAATCAAATTACATGTTTAGGAGTGGCAGTGGGTGTGATAAGGATGACAGCACATACACCAGCATTAACATTCTCTCTGTTTATTTTACTGTACTGTACACACAGAAATCCACTGCTGTGAAGGGCCACAGCGTTTTTGCAATGCATGCACTGGCTTCAGCAAAAAAAGAACTTTTAACACACAAGAAACAAAAAGACAGATACAGAAATGGCTTTTTAAATTTTTCTTTGATCTGATGAGTTGTTCAGACAGATGCTGGGGCACAGAGCAAGCCACTAGACTCTAAAACTTTGGTCTACCACTCACCCTGCCATCTATTCCCCAGTAGCTCCTTGTGATCAAGCAGTTCTCCCAGGCTTAGTTTATTGCTGCTCTTGCAGGTGGTTGTAATGTCAAACCCATTAGAGCCTCTCATTTACTTATCCTGTGACCAGTCATGACAGCACAACTTACAGCCCTGCATGCCCCTGCGCACTTACATCTCTTTTTCTACCTGGACTTAAAAAATACTAGGCAGTCCCTCTTGCACAGGTTTCTTTCCATTTTGCCTTTCTTCCCATCCCATTTTCCACACTGAACAAGTTATTTCAGACATTTTCAAAAACTCCATTTTTCATTCACTTCATTAATATTTTTAAGTTCTGTTTTGGACTTTCCCACTGTATGGAAATCTTTAATCTTAGTATTAAAATACTAGTGCAGGATTTAAGCGATACTGTTTGCAGAGTGAATGAAAAATTCAAGTGTGAAAAGTGACTGCAAAGGGCAGTATCTGTCTGGTTTTGTGAAAAAAATGATACAGCTCTTAAACTGCTGGTAAAGCTTTTTCATTGCTTCAGGAATGGCCCAACTCCCATTTCCCTCTGGCTCCATTAGCATTTGGCTGAATCCCAGTTCCTTTTGAAAATAATTAATTGCAGAAAAGCTACCTTTTTTAGTGTTATTCAGCCCCAACTGTATTTACCCCAAAAGCAATTACCAGGCATCTGAGAGATGGCTTTCCCACTCAGAAAGACTGGTTTGACTACAGGAACAGCCAGGAATCAGGCTTTCCCATGGCCTCAGAAAGCTGGGGAATGCATTTCATCCACAAAAGCCCATGTGGACATCCTGTCTTTCTGCCCAGATCAGATATGCTGTTCCAGCCGTCACTGATCTTGTGCCAAGGATCACGTGGCACCTTGTTGGGAATATGCATTTCCTGTCACTGTATGGGAATGTGCTGCTTGTCCCTGCCTCCAGAAGCTGAGAATTAGAAAGAGGTCACCTTTTCTCCAGGTCACTTCATTGTGAAGAAAGTTTTGATGTGAAAGAGCAATGTGCTAAGAGCACACAGTGGTGGGAGCAATTAGGTTCACAGAGCCACAGAATTGCTGAGGTTGAGAGGGACCTCTGGATGTCATCTGGGCCAACCTCCCGTGCTCAGGCAGGGCCACCTACACCCAATTGCTCAGGACCATTTCCAGACAGCTTTTGAAAACTGGCAACCTATGTCAGTGCTTGGTGACCCCCACAGTGGCAGCTTCCTGATGTTCAGGGGAAAATTTCTGTGTTTCAGTTTGTGCCCATGGCCTCTTGTCCTCACACTGGACACCAATGGAAAGAGCCTGGCTGTGTTCTCTTTGCTCCCTCCCTTCAGGTATTTATACACACTGATGAGATCCCTCTGAGCCTTCTCTTCTCCAGGCTGAACAGTCACAGCTCTCTGAGCATTTCCTCATAGGAGAGGTGCACCACAACCTTCATCAGCTTCATGGCTCTTCGTTGGAGTCTCTCTTGTACTGGGGAGTCCAGGACTGGACCCAGCACTCCAGGAATGGCCTCACCACAGCTGAGCAGAGAGGAAGGATCACCTCTCTCAATTTGTTGGCAATACCTCTCCTAATGCAGCCCAGGACATCATCCACTTTCTTTGCCCTAAGTGCACATTGTTGAGTTATGATCAACTTGGTGTCCACCAGTACCCACAGGTGCTTTTCTGCCAAGCTGCTTCCCAGATGGATCGCCCTCAGCATGGACTGGTGCCTCAGATTGTTCTTCTCCTAGTGTGGGGCTTTGCACTTCTTGTTGAACTTTATGGTGTACCTTCCAGACCATTTCCCCAGCCTGCTGTGTTCTCTCTGGATGCCAGTACAACTCTCTGGTGTATCAGCCACCTCTGCCTGTTTGTCATCAGCAAAAATCACCCAGGTTAACCCTGTGCAGAGTCAGTTCAGTGACACAGACTTGGTGGTCTCAGGTCTTCCCAGCACACCCAGAGGACTCTCTTCCAGCAGAAAGACTGCTTCCCAAAATCTTGGTGATCCTGGAGCTTAGCTGTGATTCTCCAGATATTTTGTCAAACTCAGTTAATAATAATTTAAAAAGGACAATGCTGATTACAGCTCAATAAGAGAGATCCTTTTCTCCAGTTCCTTGTAGGCTGCAGCTGATGTTTAAAAGCAACAAGAGGGTTATTTTGTCTCTCATTGCTGTTTTCTCCTGGCTGTTTCTGCAGAATGAGAGGACAGCCATACCATCACTGATTGCAGTTGCAGTGCTGGACATTTGGAGGCCATGATTACAACCACAGCAGAATTTCTCAGTGAGTTAAACTGGCTGGGTGCATTTTAATTAAAAACATTAATTGATAAATGAGGAGGACAGAATTATTGATGGCATCTAATACAAGAAATACTGGCACCAAATAGGTTGTTTAGAACATATAATAAACCATATTATGAGAATTTACTGGTGACAGTGTCTGTTTCTTCCATATGAACCCATAAATTTGGTTTGGTATTGCTGAGAGTGGGAATGCTTTTGCTCAGGCAGTAATAAACCCTAAGCTCCTACAAGACTCTAATAAAAGCTTGTTTAGCAGTGTAGCAATGAGAAACTGGGACTGCTGCATGCCCAGGCTGCCCAGGTAGGCTCTGGGACAGCCACCAGCAGGCTGCTGCCACAAGTTTCTTGTATTTCTTGTGCTTGCTGTCCTTGTGCAGCTGTGCTTAATGCCAGCCCTGGGACTGGTGTGGAAAGGTCAGAAAAAGCCCTTTGGAGCACAGACACAGCAGTGCACAACAGGAACATGAGGCTGCATGCATCCTCCCTTCTTCACCTGGCATGGATGCTCCCTTCTTCACCTGATTTGCCCTGGATTTTTCTTCTTGTGGATATACCTTTGATGCCTAAAGAGGCTACCTGGAACAGAGGCTAGACAGTGTTAAAGGAATAAAGTAGGTATTTATTAAAACGCCTTCAAAGGATACACCTTGGGCAGTACAAGAGCCTAGCCATGGGTCTACCCAAGATGGATCCCGAGTTATGAGTTTTCACAGTTTTATAAGTTTTGGTCCACATACATATTGGGGTTAATTGTCCAATTTCAGCTTCAGCCCATCCTCACAGTTTGCTCTCCTCAATTCACTGTTGTTTATACTTTTTAGGCCTGAAGCTGCAATGGTGTCCTTCGTTCTCAGGCTGGAAAAGGACTGTTTTGTCTAACTAAACTGTGAAGAGAAATTGCTAACACTTTATATGAAGTTCAGAGTTATATACCAATGCAGTTCAGAATCTGGAAAATATGAAAGCTAGAACTTAAGGCATCACCTTGGAGCTGGTTGTGGTGTTGGTGTCATCCTTTAGCATGGGAGGATTTTCACAGAAATGTGATTTAAAAGCCACGCAGGACCTCTTTGATGGATTTGCAGATACTAAAATACTTCTAGTCCCTTGGAAATGGCTGGCTGACTGGCACTCAGCACAAAACCCTGCAGAAGACCTTGGTTAAAGGGGAATTAAGGTTGCCTCTGGTTTAAACATTTAAACATTATGTTTAGGGCCAGGTACTCCAAGACTTGGAGACTACTACTACTACTATACTACTACTCAGACTACTACTCTGAAGGCTTGGAAAGGGCTAGCATTTAAAACTGAATTTCTGGAAATTAGGGAATGCTGACCACTTAAAACAGGGAATTACTGTTCATGAGGATGCAGCTAGCTTCTTTTGATGCCTCCTGAATTTTGTAGTAGTGGAGACTAGTAGCTTCATCTGTGCCTCTCAGGGCTTTACAGACCTTTTCCATTTGTGTCTCTGTTCACCTCTTTTTCAGGCTGAGCTGTACAGGACCTGTCCTACATTCTCTGTTCCCTGGCTGGTTGGATTGACCACTCCTGCTCTGCCCACCCATGAGTCTCCCTTTGCCCTGGCTGGGACTTTTCCCCACTTCCTGGCCCCACTTTGCATCCCTGCAATGGCCAAGTTGAAAAGAGCCAAGTGCTGCCCTCCAATTCTCTCCTGTGGCTCCTTGGCCTCAGATCCCTGCAGGGCTCAGCTCAGCCCTTCCAGACTTTTGTGGAAAAATGACATTATTTCTTGAACAACTCAGCACTGATCTCATAGGAACTGTGAACCCACTAAAATATGATTTTCACAGGTTTTCTTTTATAATGAAATACAGGCAACTGGGTGCAATTATCATTGTCCTAAGGACAGTATGTCTTCAGGGAGCCCGAGGGAGAAAACCAGCCCCATCTTAAGTACCTGGAAGTGAAATCATCCTGCAACCCCTGAGCAGCATGTCCCTGCTAGGGGCCATGGTAAAATGGGTAAAGTAATGAAAAATATTTCTAGCTGCCATCACAAAGTCTTTAACATAGAAAGCAAAAGGAAATGTCTGTGCAGCCTCAGAATTGCTCTGGAACTGAAATGAAAACAGAGTCACCTGGCCTTTTTTTTTTCACACTGGTCATTATATCAAGCTAACTCAGGAAAGCATCTTCATTCCTGCTGGAAAACATATGAAAAAAATCATCAAGGCACTTTGAAATGACTACAAACGCCTACAAGAGTCTAAAAATACACAGCACTGACAATGTGTGCAGCAGCAGTTATTGTCTCTGTGCTTGAGGCTGCAAGCTGATAATTTCACATGCCAGCATTAAACTGAGGAGTGCAGCATCTGTACCCAAAATACAAATAATTTTAACCATGAAACTTTACATGTATTTTTCACCATTATTTGCTGTTCAGTCGGAAACTGGTACATGATGAGGAGGGTTGTGCTGGCCATAGTTGCCACCCACTTGGGTTTTCCTGGCCACGTCCTCTGTTTCCAGCCAGCCTCTCTGCCTTCTTTAGTGCATTTTCTCTGTTCCTCAAAGTGGCTAGCTGTAGGTAATACCATAATCTGCTGCTTGCCTCCAGGTAGGCTGTCATGAACCAGGAAATCCCAAGGGGAGGAGGAAGGCTTGGGGCTGATCAGGGCTGAGCTGCTCCAACACAGGATTCAACACGAGTGCTGAGATCTTGAAATGACATTTAAGATCACCTGGAGGACAACCCAGAAGGAGGATAAATTCCTGCATGATCTGTAGGGCCAGTTAGGTGTGGGGGCCTGAGACAGAGCACCACAAGCTGCTCCTTGCCAGTCCCAAACACCCCCAGCCAAGGATTTACATGAACTCCATGGTCCTCTCCACAGCTGGTGCTGCAGGAGGTAAGGTCTGGAAAATATGAAGATCAGGAAAGACATGTTCTGGAAAGCAGGACTGTCTAGAGGACTCCCTAGGAAAGCCATGGACCATGACTCCGGAGAGTGCTGGAGTCAGCTGTCACCCTGGAACTGACAAAACTTCAGGTGTTGAAAAACTGATTCAGTCTTGTGGAAAAGTTATATTTTGAATCAGTGGTAGTAAGTGGGCTGTTTAAATGGAAAATAAGGATATACCATAACTAATAGTGTAAACACAAAACTAAGGAGATGAAACATACCTGTGATTTAACGTAAGATCACAATTGATAAATATCTGCAACAGAGTGGGTCAAAAGGAAAACTCATCACATTTTTATCTGTCACAGAGATAGTTATGCCAGGAGGCATAAGAGACAGTGGTGTGGATTGGAATATCCAGTCGTTACCACACTTTTTGAAAGCCACTGTGAGTGTTCTAAGCACTGTTGGCAGGCTGGTGCCATGGATGGAGTGGACATCTGCCACAAAATAATTTGCAGCCTCTCAGCCCCTCTTTGTGTTCTGTTCCTTAAAATAGCAACAGAGTCCTCTGCACTGCTTTCCTGAAAACAACAGGGTACATGCATGGATGTGTGGCACTTTGTGAGATCTCGGAAGGGAAAATACCATGTGCCATATCAGAATACAATGCCTGGAGACTGGGGTTGGTGGTGAAAATGGCAGTTTTAGGTTAATGGTTGGACACAATGATCTTAGAGGTCTCTTCCAACCTCTAATTCTATATAAGTGCACCATATAAGTACCATGTAAGCAGAAAGCACCCTGCTGTGCTGCTGCTGCTGCTTTCCAGCAGGCTGGAGCAGGCCTGATGGCTCCCTGTGGAGGGATCCTTGCAGGCTTTGTTGTTTATGCCTTCATTAGAAGGAAGATCAGTTAACATAAATTTCCTCTCCCCATCCTTGGAAAGGGTGGATATCTGCCCTGTTAATCAGTTCCACCTCTACCAGCCCTATGTTGCATCTGCTCTCAGAGAAGTGCTGCTCCTGAGTGAGCAGTGCAAAAACTCAGGTCACAGATCATTTCTTCATCTCTCCATTTCACAGTACTCAAGCCTTTCCATCAGGCTGCTGCTTGGCTGGCTTTTTAAATTAAACATCACTGTTAATTGTATAGATGCAAATCTCAGTGCCACAGAGAAGAAAATATTGTGTATCTTGGTACGATGTAAAGCCAACGTAGGTCACTTCATACACACACTTGGTGCATATATGACAGGTGTGAAGCAACTGGGGGATGTATAGCTCTTTCTTCAGTGGATTTGGTGTGTTTGGGCTGCAGCTGGAAATTGCAATGGAGTATGAAGGGAGAGCTGGTCTTCTTGTTAAGTCAGCAGAAAGCACATTCACAAAAGAGGCACTCACTGTGCTCCCAGAGAGACTTTACCTTGGCCCACATTTTTTTTCTCCCTCCTGCAGTACAACAGTCAAGCCACAAATCTTGAGGAACAGGAGAGAAAATTCATACATGAACTGAAAATTTACTGTCAGGTAGAGCAGGCAAATAACAGCTTTTCAACCCAATTTCCATTTAGGTGTTCTTAGGTTAGCTTAGCAGAGCTTAGGAAAGGTAACATTCACATGAAGATGAAGACTAATAACAGTAATTCTTCTTGAAAAGCTCCCATGCCAGAACACTCAGAAAGCTGTACTGCAGGATAGCAAAATCATGATGCTGTAACTCACGTTAAAAATGTGGAGGGTGAGCAGTTGTGTTGCCTTTCACACCAAAAAATTACCATTCCTAACTAATTTTTTCATGCCGTTCTTGAGAAGTGTGGTGAGGCACAGGATGCTGATGAAGGTGGTGATGGTGGGAAGGTGGGTTGGTACATGCTGAGGTTACCTGTTTCCACAGCCTTAAAGCTGAGATTTGGTAAATCTGTGGCTGCACAGCTCCTGCTCTTAGTCATTAACACAACACTTCTAATAGCAGGGGCAGTGCAGGGAGGTGACAGTGTTTTGCACTGACTGCGTCCTGGCCCCTTTTTCTCTCTTGCTTTTTGTCTGTGTACACACTACAATCACAAAGAAGAAGAGGACAATTTGCACCCCAGGAAAACTGGTTGCTAGCTTAGTGGTTCTGTGTCTTGTACTGCAAACCTGAAGAACCAAGATACAACCTCTGCTTATCTGTACAACTCCAGGGCTGCCACGGCGGTTTCCTAATATCATGGGTACAAATCTGTATTATTTGTATAAACCCATGGCAAGGGGAGGTATACTTGTGCTCAAATTCACCTCTTCCTCTGAGTGCTCCCCTTGTCTGCTTCTCATACCCCCTGTGAACTAACAATAGCAGAATCCCATTTTTAATTGTGAATATGGATTTAGATGGGATTTCGGATCCTCTGGGAGACTGCTTAGGTTGAGTGAATGACTGGATCAGGACGTAAACCCTCCCAAAAATCCCCAGACATCAAGAATCTGCAATTCTTTCTCTCTCTGCAGATCATGTTCTTAGTTCAATCAATAAATGAAATATTTTAACAAGTAGAAAAGAGGAGAGAAAGAGAGAGAAAGGGAGAAATAGAGAGATTTGCAGCATTATAGAATTGTTTTTAAAATACAGTTTCCTTGTGGTTCTTCTCTTCTTTAACTCACACTAGACGTTAATTTTTGAAGGATTCAAGTGTGGTTATTTTTTCCTTTCAGGTATTTTCAGTCACAGTATTCTATCTTTTCCTTTAATTTCTGTGGAAACTCTCTGTACTGACTCTTAACAATTCAGTCAGATTTACTGGAAGAACCGCAGCAGAATTTCTATATGTGGCTGGATGGGCTCAATACCTCCAGTTTCCCATGATTCACAGGAACGCCTTACAGGTTTTTGACGTTCCTCCTATGCAATGACTGACATAGAGTCAAAAATTACAGCTAAATATACACATTGGTATACTGAAGAAATTTAATTTTCTTCTGTCACTCTCACCTTTCCGGTATGTGACACATCTAGACATGTCAGTTGACTTAAATGACTTCTTGCCATTTTGCATGTTCTGTCTCTCCCACAGGTTAGCTCCACAGCTGTGTCAGGAAAGATTTCTGATGACACTGCTGGATTTCAAAATCGTGCATGTGAGCTCAGGAGCTATTTCTTTCTCTCATTCAAATATTTAAGCTGATTTGTCACTACTGACTCAGTCTCTTTATTGCTTTTTGTGGGAGTTGTCGTCCCTCTGTAAGACACTCTGGGCTTTGGGATGTTCTGTGGTTTTAGAGTAACAAAGCTGCAGTCTGTAATTCCACTTTTGTTGTGGCCTGGAGCAGAAAATATCCTGCTGTGAATTGCCTGAGCAGAACCTTTGAAAGAAAGAACTACATTACATTAATGTAAATAAAATCCTGTAGGTAAAGTGATGGTTGTGAAACACAAGTGCTGACAATTAAATAAGAAAAACAGCTTAGAGAAGTGTTTACACAGAGCACTACAGGTACAGCTGCTTTTGAGGAAGAGGTTGGCTTGGCAGTTTCTTTAGATCTTTCCACTCTAGGTGAGTTCTTCTTTCAGTAGTCTTCAGATCTTCAGACATCCACAGTTTTCTTCTGGTCCCTCTAGACAACCTGTGCCAGATCAGCAGATTTGCTCTTCCAAGAGAGGTGCATTTTTTCACTCTGAATGTCACATCTTGACAGCCTTCCTGTGCATGTTGCAGAGGTGATAAATGTAACTCTGCTTTTTTTTTTAATTTTAATTATTATTATTATTATTATTATGGGAGTTGTTTTATTTGTTCTTCTTATTACTTTATCACTCCAGAGAGCTAGCAGAGATCTCTTTCATGACTGAAATCCATCCTCAGTCCAGAGCTGCTGGACAGAGAGCAGGTGCCCTCTAATTCCCACTTCAAATACCCCACCCTGGAAAGCCTGTTGTATGCAGTCTCTCTCCAGAAATGCCACCCAAGAAAAGGCCACTCTGAAGCTACCAGGTGGATGCAATATTCTGGGGGGAACTCCCAGCAATCTAAAACCATGTAGGTTTATGCTTTTCTCTGGCTGAACTTCTGGCTCCTCTGTGCTGCACTCTGTAATGCCTTAAACTTCACACCAGCTGTATTGTCACCGACAACGCCGGAGAAACACCGCTCCGCTCTGCCGTGACAGAAGTGACTAGCAGTTCTCCTAAGAGCATTTCATGTGCTTCAAGCTCTTTGCTAGAGACAGCATACCTAATTTTAGTTTAAATGGATGTTAATTTGACATGTGCACTTGAATAACTGAGATAAATTCTTGGCTTTTTGACATTAAAATTTATTAAGTGACAAGTGCTCTTTGAATACTGTTATTTTCTGAAAGGTTCTTTTTCTCTATATCACCTAATAATAAAGCTCTAACACGTAAGAGTCCTGAATTTGTAGGAAGTTGCACTGAATGGTGTAATAGGTCATTTTCATCTCTGTCTTACATGGCAATAATAGAATAATAATAACCAAGGTTGCAAAACATTCCTACCCTAGCTGAATCAGTTGGCTTTTTTTATGGACTGGTTATTCATTGAACAATAAATATTCATGGACTTGACAGGAAAGATATGGTGCATAATTTAACTTGAGGAAAATTAAACAGGACAGGCAGCCTTATCCTTCAGTAGATCACAAAGGACTGAACTTGAGTGACAGCCTTGAGTGACAGCCTAAGAATGCCTGACAGTCACAGAAGTATCAGATTCTTTAACAGCAATTGTAAAGGCTTCTTACATTGTGTCCTTGAGTCTATTCAGTGCTAAAACCTTGTATAGAAGGAGAATGAGCCACTAATGCTACCATTCCAGAGAAAAATTCAATACCTGGTACTTTTCACTGTTGCTTTTGTCCCCCATGTTCCTTCTGGATGTACAGACAAATAGAGATTTGTCTCTGGAACAGCCTGTACAGTGCAGCCTTTGAAAACATAAAACATCTGAGTTTGGTTTCTCAATAAGAAATAAGAGCTGCAGTTGCTGTACCAAAACTTGGCAGAAGTTTGGTTCTGGTTCTGTATTCACATTACATAAAATCACAGTGGTGGGGCAGGGGAACAGGTTGCCCAGAGGGGTGGTAGCTGCCCCAACTCTGGAAATATTCAAGGTCAGGTTGGGCAGGGATCTGCTCATTGCAGAAGGGTTTGACTAGGTGAACTTTAAAGGTTCCTTCCAGCCCAAACTATTCTATGATTCTATGAAATATCGCTAAATATTGACCACATGCTGTGTTACAGTTGTTGAGGATTTTCTGTCAGAGGCTCCTGTATCTGCACTGGCAATATGAGCTCAGCAGATGAATAATAATCCCAGTCTCTGTATGCACCCTCTCCTGCTCTTACACACACACAAATATACACAAACTGATAAATTTGTTTCCCTCTTGCTGAGGGACTTGCTGGCAACTTTCCCTCCAGCTTGTATCTTTTCCCACATAGTGCTGATTTCTGTCATCCTTCCCACTTCTTCCCTGCCCTCTGCCCATGGCAGCAAGGCTGATGCCACAACTTCTCTCAGACAGACACCTGATGAGGGAGGCTCACCTGAGAGGGTAAATGTTCCCATCATGCTCCCAAGAGCAGTGGGAAGTTAAATGTTCCACCAAACCTGGCACAAATTGCCTCATTAAGACTTAAGTGTTAACTGTCACCCTTAAGTAGTGGGGATCTGACTGCTACCATTTATCAGTGTCTTATTTAGTTGATACATACTGCACTCTGTAGGGTGAGCTGTTCTGCTGTTCTGAGTTCCAGATGACCTCAGCCATGAAGTTCCCACCTTCCTGTGGCTTTACCCACCCACAAATGTCCTGCTGACAGGCCAGGAAACCAGAGGTGTACCCCATTCCTTAGGCTGTAGAACCTCAAAAGAATGAATAATGTCCTGAAAACCTGAGTGCAATGGCTTTAAAGAAAATCACACTAAAACCCTTCCTCTGATTTATACCAAGGAAGGCAGATGTTATTTCAAAGAACTGGTTCAAATTCATCACTACATAAATAAAGTATCCACTTCAGTATGCATGGTTTTTCACATGTTTCTGAGCCTAGCAGAAAAATTCATGCTTTTTCCCTGTCTCTCAGGAGCAAAGGCCTCCACCCAGATCGACATTTTATAATCCTTAAGGCTATTTCATATTCCTGGAGGGCCTCCTTATCTTCTCCAGGAGAGTTGGTTTATCTGTCTACAGAGTTTCTTTTTCTTCCCATAGAATGCTGTCCTCATCCAGAAGGGCCCTGTCTTTCTCCCACAGGGGCTGATCTTCCCGGAAATTCTTATCCTAGGATTTCTCTAAATCATTTCCCACCATGATTTCAGGTGCTGCTGGTTTGGAGAGGGGTGGAGCAGCCTTTTGCACTGTACTGCTCCCCACATCCCAGATCAGCAGGTTCCCATCTGAGGGACAGACACCTCTGCCCTTTTCCCTGTGATGCCCGAGGTACTCTTGTCCCGCTGACCCTTGGCAGTCTCCTGCTCCTTCACAGACTCCCCCAAAATACTTACAGCTTCTCAAATCACATGAGACTTGAACAACGAAAAGACCACAAAAATCTAATTTTCTGTTCACTATTCTACCTCATAATTCTACAGCTAGGATTCAAGGGGCTTAATTATTTTTCCTGTTTCATTAGATGTATTACGACTTTTTGAACAGTGCCTCCAGCTCCACAGAGGGAGTAGGCTGCATTATAAATAAAAAACTGCTCTGGGCAGCAATTTCAGCCTGGTTTCTTTGCAAAAAACCCCCCTTGCTCCTGAAAGCATGGCAGAGGAGCAGCAACCCAAGGTAGGGAGAAACAAGGAATCATTTCTTCTTCCCTCCTGCCCTTTCAGGGTTCAGTTGGAAAATTTCTTAGGAAAACAAATTTGACTCTGACATGGAGGATCCAGGTGTCAAAACAGAAGCATCCAGTGACATTTTTAACACTGAACTCCTCTGCAGATGGTCTGTTAGAAGACAATACATAGGAGACCTATGTCTTTGGGGAGCCACAGGTGGAAGCTGAGGGAGATATCCCAACACATACTGGGCACAGGGCACGCAGGTGTATGAGTGAATCCCACCTTGGAGTCTGCCTCTAACTCATGGCTAAAGTTCCTTTGGATCAGAGAAAATCAGGAAATCATTTTGCTTTTATGAGGTTTCCATCGCCTGAACATGCATGAAATGATAGAAATAAGACTTTGAGAGCCTTTTCTCACATGGTACAGTAAAAATATTGCCATTTGTTCTTTTACTGTGCTCCTGAGGCAGCCCTATAAAGATGTAGGGTAATTATATCAGAGTACATTTTTCAATTAAAACGTCTCACAGAAAATGACTAAATTATATCATTTTGTTCCACAAGTCTGCAAACACTCTTTTGTTTGCTATCAAAATAATTTTCTGCAGACACATCTAAGAGTGCAGAACTAATGGCTAACAAGCTCGATGCTAGTTTTGATCTATTCTCTGACTAGAGAGAGGCCTTTTGTGAACAGGTGTAAAATGAATTTGAAAAAAATTATGTCTTTACTTGTTAAGACACTTGTTATTCCTCTCTGTTACCATCTTTTACCATCAAAAGAAATAAAGGCCCAAAGAATTGTGTCATGCTGCTGGAAAACTTACCAGTTCCAAAACTCCAGAACAGAGCCACGCAACACTAAGAGAAGTGCAGCTCTAATGGCAGCTCTGATACCCACTGGTGACTGTGATCTGTTGTTCACCTACAGTGACAGAATTTCACAAAGTTTGGAACCACTGGTCTGAAGTCCAGTGATCCTGGAAGCTGGAAGGAGTTCCTGGGCTCCTGGCAGGCTATGAGCCAAAACGAGTACTTTGCTCCATATTCCTGCTGGTTGCTTCTGAAGCACAATAAAACCCATCTGTGGGTTTCATTATCCTCACTAGCTCCCCTACTTAGGAAAGCTGTCTGGAAGACACAAACAGCACACACACTAAATGTCAGACACATTTTCAGATTGTGTCATTGTAGCTGTAAGACTAAATTTGGCAGCCAAGGGAAGTGCTTGTGTCTTGTGTTCTTGTATCTGTATCTTGTGTTATTTGAACCAAAACAAGTGATGGAGCTAAAGCTGAGCACAGATACAGCCAAGACCAGATGGTTTTCAAAAGAAAACTTGTGGTCCTAAATCCACCTGAAAGCTTGCTTTAGGAGAGTATCCTGACTTTTAAATGGGTTGGTTCCATTAAAGTCATTGGGAAGAAGTGGTGGATGAGTGGATTAGAAAATCAGGTCTGTCTTTAGAGTAGGTATTTTAACCTGGGTTTATGTTGCTAGTTTTTTAAATTTTGGTTATTTGAACAACTTCTCTGTGAAAGTATACAATATTTTCATTACATACATTTTAAATACATTTAGTGCAACTGAGGCCCTGATCCTGCAGGATGTGAAAGAGAAACTTTACTGACAGAAGTTGTCTCTATTTTTCTATTGAAATGGTTTTAAAATTTAGACAGGAGCATTCAGTTTCTGTTTGGCTGTAGAAGGTTTCACTGAGTCACAGTGACCTCTTTGAGCCAAATTCACCCAGATTCTTTGGTGACAAAATCAACCATCCAGCCAGCAACTGAGGACAGGCAGGAAGAATGAGATGTTTCAAGAGGACAGTAGAAGAAACCAAGATTAAAAACCATCATGATTTCTAGGAGATAACCCTTGGAAATATGTTCCCTCTTTTTCTGTTTCAAGGCTTTTTCAAATGTCCCAGTACTTCTGCTAGGAGCAAATTCTGCTAAAATACTTCATTGTCTGAGTGTCAGAAAACAGCTTTTTACATATGAGTTGTTCAGATAGACACTGACATTTAATTCTGTTAATCAAGAAAGTCTTGCTCTCTGGGACACCCTCTCAATCTTCTTCCCAGGTGAGATATTTTCTTCTTTGTAAATGGTAATGGAAAGCTTTTCCCTTCTTCTCTTAGTCTGCTTCATCCCTTCTTCCAGGAGCTGTTTCTTTTTTCCAGAATGTTTTCGTGTTCCCACTACAGCTCCCTGTTTGATGCTATAGCTGGGAAAGACTGGTGGTGGAAAGAATATTGTTTAGTCAAATAATTACTGAATTTTTAGCAAAACTTTGTTTTTCTAGACAAGAGGTTTTGGCGGTGCAAGTGCAGCAAACAGTAGAATAAGCACCATCTGCAGCGGTGATATGGTGAATGAAACCTTTGGGTGTAAATTTCTGACATTTGAGCGCCTCCCATAAATTTGTGAAGTTGCAGCAGGAGGATATATTATTTCTTTCTCTTCTGTTTTTCTTCTTTACTCCGCACAAAGTAAATTCTGTTACTAAAAAGGACAAAGAGGTTCTTTCAGCTTTCAACTCCTCATCTTTTGCCATTTCAACACAAATTTCCTGGCAATATATGGAAATGAATTTCACTCCAAAGTGCTTTCAACATCACTGCTACCACTAATATCCTTCCTGGGAAGGACTAGATAGATAAAACTTTGCTCTCTGGCACACCAGTAAAAAAACCTTTTCCTTTCAAGGATAAGGGGTGGAAAGATCTCAACACCCTTTTTTTGTGAGGAAAGCATAACTGGAACTTGGATATTTGGATGGATTATGTGTATGGAGTGTTTCTAGGACCCTTTTCACCTCTTGAATCCCACCACAGACCCCACAGGCTGTGTACAGAGCAGCTCTCCACTGGCCTTAATGGCAGCTGGAACATCCCAACAGCAACATTTCAGTGTCTGCAGTTTGGATCTGATTCCCATCCAGGAGGCCAGTAGCAGTGGACACGAATGCATGTCATACCTACATCATGAGATGCCACCTAAGGTGTGGCACTGCCACTTCCACTATGTACCAATGAGCAGCGACCTCAAACTGGGTGGGTGACTGCTCTGCCTGAGTGGTCCTTCATCCATCACTAAAATAGCAATAATCATTTTCTGACCAACATATGGAGCTGTCTTAAAGAGATTTCCTCACCTGTCCAAAGGCTTTAATGTCTGCCCACGTGGAGGTAAATCATTCGAGGGAGCATCTGTGTTCTTGGAAAAGTTACTGCACACAGGAGGGGCCATCTGTTGTTGCTGCAAGTGCTCAGGTATCTTTGGATTTGGGAAGTAGGTATTTTTAGAGAGAAAATGAGATGGCAGGAGTTACAGAATCTCAAAATACCTTCATTGACTTTAGCTCTGTATATGCCATATATGCCATATGTTTTGTGGAAGAAACCTCAGACACCTTCCAGTGGTGAATCAAGCCAAGTTTTGGTTACAACTCCATTTTTTTAAGACTCAGCTTTAGCAAAAAAAGACCTCTTGAGTTCTCACGTTCCATGTCCTTCTTTCACAGTTGCTCCAACACATCATCACCTTGCAAAAGCAGTAATATGATGCAGAGAGGCCTTTCCATGGCAGCTTTCTGACCCCTTCACACAACCCTCTCCACACTGTGTGGCCGCACAGCTCCAGAAATAATGAGAAATCATCTAAACACACCTACCCCAAACACATCAATGCCAGCAAAAAAAACCCCAACAACCAACCAAACAAAAAAACAAGCCCAAAAGTAAGACCTTCAGTTGGTTAATTTCAGAATTTAAACTTAGAGCAACTGTAGATGATCTGAAGTTTCAGACCCGTTTATTCCAGATCACATAAAGAGCTTGTGCCTCTGGTACAAGTCCTCTCAGCCTAACAAAAGACATTTTCTATAGGTAATGAGAAGTTGTTTCCTATCCTTGCTGCTCTGACAGTTTAGAAATCAGATTCTATTTAATGGCCCATTTATACTCACTTGATCTAAGTATTTTTTAAAATTATTATTATTATTTTGCATAAGCAATTTTTTATTTGATATATGGTATATTTACATAGATTAGGTTTATGCCCTTAGCCTTTCTCTTAGTAGCTTAAGGTAGCTGAACACTCGAGATTGAGCTGAAAAAACAGATTTGCTATTCCTCTCTTTGTTAAATGATTTTCCTTTTTCTTTCCAGAAATCACATATTCAGACAACTGCAACTGAAAGACTCCTCACTCCACACATGTTGATACTGCACTGAACTCCATCCTAGCTCATTTGTGAACACTCATCTGTTTCGTGGTATTCCTGCTTCTCCTTATCATTCACCATAGTTACTCTACTGCAAACACAGGGTTCTGTTTCACATGAGTTAAGGTTACAAGTAGGGATTGCGCTCCTCCCTTTTGGAGGGTTAGAATTTTCAGTTCTGTTGAATAGAAATGGTGTTAAATATGGTTCACTATCCTCCAGCTGAGGAGGACAAATGCACTGAAAGGTGGCAAAAGGCATGTTTCATGAGTGAGAAAATGAAATAAAAAAATAAAAAAGCACAATGTTATCTTCTGTTGTCAATGGAACAGCACTTTTTATTATGTCTGTATGCAATGGGAATATTAACTCTGATATACAGAAGTGCAAATTAAACTGCTGATTTAGATTATCATATTTCAACAACAGTAATTTCATAGGTTTGTTTTTTTTTTCATTCTATGTAAAACCTCTGTGAGTTATAAGCCTTTTTTGTCAACTATATCTTACAAGTGAGAGGTTTATATTCCTGCTGTTATATTAAAGGAAGCATTTTGCTGCTAGAAGAGTTTAGCATTTTATTCAGCTGTGGTAACTTTCCCTTATACTCTAGCATGAAGCACAATTAAGACAGAAATTTTCAGTAGCTTTATTGTGCCCTTGTGTGAGGAGGTAATCTTTTTATCCCCCAATTCATTTTTCAGGGACACCCAAAGGGTTTTGCAAACTCTACACATTTGTCTAGCACACTCTGTTATGGCATAAACAAAGAATATATGGACTTCAATAGAAGCTTTGGCTTTTATATTTTTAGTAATCCCACTTTCTTTTACTGCAAGTTTCAAGAGTACTGGAATTTCCCAGTTAATATCTGGGCTTGTGGGTAAATTTTACTCACATTTATTTGGGCTATTTGTTACTTTGGTGGATAAGCAGGGGAACAGAGAACTGGAATTTTTAAAGAAATGTATTTAATATTTAAAGGAAAATTTTCTTTACACAGAACAACACACAGGTTCACCTCCTGAACTACCAGTGGGAAACAACCTCTGATGAATGCCATTTAATAAAAATTAAATAATTTTTTTCCTATAGGAAACCAGCAAACATTCCTAAGGAAGTAATTCCATCAGTAACTTTTCAAGCCCTGGAGTTTTGGTTCAGCCTGGCTTTCTAAGGACACACACACACCATGTGCACTTGTTGCCCTGGGTTCTGCTGTCTGGTTGTTCTCTCTAAAATCTAGCAAATCTATTTGCCATTTTTGATTGAATTTGGTAGAGTAATTGAAGACTCAATGATACAAGCAAATGAGGTGAGGACATCTGGGTCATTACCATGCCTCAGATGGACAATGGCTATGGACCCAGGGAACGTCTCTTGTTACTTCTCCAGGATTATCCTGCGGCATCTGGAGCTGAAAGTTCACAGGTATCCCAAGCCACAGGTGCTTCCTTGGTGTCTTGTAATCTTTCCTACAAAAACAAAGCAAATCTAGTCCTTTCTGCTTGTGTGATACATATTTAAAGTAGAAAAAGAGACCCTCTGGATAACCTGACTGAGTGAAAGCTTCAACATGAGCAGTTATCCTTTAGTATACTTTATTAAAGTTACTCTGCCCGGAGGTTATTCAGCACACTTTGTCTTTTGTGTCTCTATTCCTCAGGCCTCGATTACATTGCGATAAATTATCCTGAGTAAAGGAAAGCATGAAGCAGACAGTCTGATATTTTCTCATTTTCTGCCTTACCTCTTGGGCATTGCTGAGTAAACTGCCACAGAGACCAGCACATAAACATCCCTTCCCCAAGACAGTCTTGTGGGAAGAAGCCAAGAACTGAGACATCCACAGCAGCAGGCTTCACCTGGCGCTGGAATTTATAGTGACAGCCACACAAAATATTTTCTCAGTGATGCACATGAGAGGAAAGTGCCTGGTCTGATCTTCTGGGTGTCAGCAGGCAGAAGCATTTCACAGCTTCTGCCCTGCATCAAGCTCTGCAGCTTCCAGACCAGCCCAGGGGATGGAGATGGTCACCTCGTGGCTCTCAGAGCCCAGGGGACTTTGAGCTGGGCATACAGAGACTCACTGCATCGATAGCACTTCTAGTCCCAGTATCTTCCTAAGGCTGCCTTAAAATTTTTCTTCAACAACACCAGAATCAAGCAATTTAATGGTACTACTAAATGTCACTGTCAACCTGGCTACACTTGCCACAGGAGCTCTTGGTCCCTGTTATTTTTTTCTATGATCTTCTTGTGATGATTGAATGTTATAATTTCCAGTATTCCCACAGGCGATCATTAAAATGCTGGCAAGTTGGTATTGATGATTGGTTTCCACTGCACAAGCAGAGTATTTCTCAGCAGATAAGTACACTTTTTTTTTTGCCTTGAACAATGAAAGAAATGTACACTGAATTTCCTTCCCACTGGCTGTTTATATTTCAATACACAAGGATAATTTATACAAGAAAATATAACATTTGTGATTTCATCCAGCATTTACAAAAACAGTCAGGCTCTTCCAATTTGAAAAGAAAAAATTACGTAGGAGATGGGGGGCTATTTCTATGTTGATTTTGACTTCTGAGTTGTCAAGTTAGGAGAAGGCCCTGTGGCAAAAGTGCTCATCCTATACAGAGGGTGAAAATAAACTGAACGTGAACACAAACTGGAAAGGAGACACCATCTACATGACCCTTTCCCTCCCCCTGCTAACCATTACATACTCAGGAAAATTCATGGTGAGGTGCAACCCCTTCCGAAAAGGCACTTGGTGAAAAAACCCCAAATGTGCATTATATGGGGATGTGAAAGTCCCTCCTGGTCTGAGGGGCGGCTGTGTTTGGGGAGAGCATGTGCCTTTGGTGGCAGCATTACAGAGTCCCTTTGCTCAGCTCAGCCAGGACCTCAGCAGCCACAAGGAGAGCAGCACACAAGGTGGAACACCTTGGGTTAGGATGTGTGACCCTGTGGCATCAGCTCAGCAGACACAGGCAACCCACACTTGCCTCAGAGTGGAGGGTGAGAAAAAGCACCCCTAAAGCCGACAATGATATAAGACATAACTGAAATCCTTGCTGATGTGTAATGCCAGGCACTGGCCTGGGAACAACCACTGGAAAAATAGCTTTCTCTGCTGGGAGAAAAAGCTTTATTACTCTGAAGGAAAGAAGAACTAGGAGCACAGAAAGCCCAGCTGTCCAGTTTGGCCACTTGGATGGTGTGTCTCAGTCTCTTCCTCCTGTGCCTCTTCCAGCATCAGTGGAGAGCACCAGAGTCTTCCAGAAGTGTCTCCCGGCTCCTTTCATTGCCTGGACAGGGTGCATGGCTTCCTTGTCTAAGTGCTCAAATAAACCCCTGCTTCACTGCAATGGATAAAGGCCACAGTCTCACCTTCTGCCTCACTGCTAAGCTTCCTCCTCCAAAATTTTCACTCTGCAAGGCTGCGGCAATCAGGCAGTCACACCACCATGAGGTCAGGGCTTTTTCCAGCACATTGGACTTTGCTGCAGGAAAAAGCACAGCGAGTGTAAGAAGCAGCCTGTGGCTGTGTTTGTGCATGTGCCGGCCCAGCAGTATGCAAAGTTACCCATCAAACACCATAATTTTCTTTACCTCAGCTGACACAGTGTGGACCCATTTTCTTAATGCAAAACGTGTAGCAGTGGGAGTTTTATTGGTGATGAACTGTGCAAACCTGGCAGCTGAAGGCAGAATTGTTCCTTCTGAGCTGGAGCAGGCACTTTGTCAGCTGATGACTAATGCAGCAGGTAACCTTTTCTTTCTTGCAGGGCCTTCCTGACTGGACTCAAAATACACATCAATCTTTATCAATGCTGTTACTCCTCCTGCAGAGGTGCTCTCCCTCAAGCCCACATTTTCCTGTGCAGAAACAAGGGCTTTCCAGCAGATTATCCATACCTATAACTACACCTGAGAGGCCACATGGTCACCTGCTGATGGGAAGGCAACCTAGCAGGTACCCACCTACGAAACAGACCTCTGCCAGGGTGACACAAGACAAAAACGAGCCAACAGCTAAGGTGATACATGTGCCAGTCTGCAAAGAGCTCTACCAGCTGCATTGATGGGGAAGGGGGGGAACTGCAAGTACTTACCATTGATTTCTGAATAAATATTTTTTTTCCTCTCTAAAAGAAAAGACTTAGTGAAAGAAATTTGTCGTTTTTTCTTTTTTCCCACCCCCCTCCTATACTGTCACAGTTGTGTGGGGTCCTTTGGTTCCCCCTGCTGTCACCCTGAAACGGCACAGGGTGGGCTGTGGCTCCAGCCAGCCGTGGGAGTGGGAAACTAATGAGGACGGGCTCCGCCGGCAAGAGCTCCCGCATCCCACAGCTCCCACGGTGCTGCCGTCGAGAGCTGTGAGAGGGAGGCCAGCAGGAATAAAAGCCACCAATCCCCCCTCTCCGTGCCTCACCGCCCCCGGGCACAGTCCCAGGGAGCCGGGCAGAGCTCTGGGGTCCCACCGGAGAGGGCTCTCCCAGCTGGCTTCCACTGAAGGCTGGATTTTGCTGTTCCTCTGCCCCATCTCCCACACGCGCAGGTGAAGAGATTTGGCACCCGCAGCACTCTCAGGTAAGAGGGGTTTGCTGGGAAGTGGACAATGTGCTGGCATAAAAGTCAGTGTGGGGCTTTGTGGTTTGTTAGGAAACCGTATCTGGAAGAAAACTTTGCTCTGAATATTTCAGAAAAATAAAAAGAAATCGTTCCCTCTAGCAGTCCTTAGAGAAGAGCCCTTCCTCCAAAGGGGTTTGCTGGCCCATGTATATGTCCTGTGACCCAGCAGGGACCCTCTGGCAGTCAGAAGCCATCAAGTGGGAACTGGGATATTAGGAAGCCCCACCAATTCTGTCTGCTGTGTCCACCAGCGCAGACTGGGGCACCTGGATCTGGGAGAGAAAAGAGCGCAATTTGAAAAGTCTGAACGCCACAGTACAAACATGGACATGGCTCTCGTTTGGACTGACACATGGTGGGGCCAGCCCGAAGTTGTCCTTTGGCTTTGCTGTAGGTCAGGCATGCACCAATCAGTCAGTGCTCACCTTCTTTTGACTCCTATTACCTAAATATTTAGGTGAGAATAATGACCAGAAAAATAGTTTAAAGCTAAAACTAGCTGAAATTACAAAGGAAACAGGCAGGAGGGTCTGTGCTACACACACTTATCACTGCTGCTTGTAAGGGACAAGGAACTGGGTTACAAGAAGAGGCAGTAATGTGAGACACAGCATGTGTCCCGGGTGGGCAAACCTGCTTGCCGACCAATGAGGGCATTTAGTGAGGAGTATTGGACAGCCTGGAAGAGGCACAGGGCTGCTGTGACTAGTGTGGCTCAGCTGCAACCTGCCACCCTGAAAAGCAGTTGTATGGAGAGGGTCCAGCCTCCTGCAAGGGGTTTAGAGATTTGTCCCTGCTGCTTGCTGGCCCATCTAACCCAAGGGCAGATCCCTTTCCACTGGGGAAACAGACTCAGGGAAGGGCTGATGGGAAGCTTTGGTCTTTAATTTTTTTCCTGGCTGGGTTTTACATTTTTCATATGACTTTCCCAACTCACTATCAAACTGGGAGCAGGCACAGTATTGTGCTGTACCACCAGTCTTTGTGCTGTACTATATTAAGTTTCCTGTGAGTTTCGATGACAATTTCCCTGTTTCAACTGGGAAAGAAAACAGTTCTGCAGCTGCCTGGCTGCTGAATTGCATTTTAGCACCCTCACGCATTGGCACAAAAGAAAATAATTCATCCTCAACGCCCGCAGCAGCTTCTGCAGAATCACCAAGGTGTGGGGGCAACAACTTTTTATCCGGCAAATACAGTGACTTCTCTCAGGGATTTGTCAGGCCTGGAGAAGTCCAAGCCAACGTCTGAGGAAGGACTGAAACCATTACCTGGTAGTTATGCGTGTTGTGTCCTTGTGTGAACACACTTTGTGCGCAGCCATCATGGAATTGCTTTGTTTATCTCACCTGTTAGAACTGCACGCACAGAGCTCTGATTCACGGCCACTTCTGGGCTCCGTCACTAGGTGGTGACATGCTTCCAGATACCGAGTCCTCCTTCAGTTTGTCTTTTTTCTTTTAGTGTAAAAGAGCAGTAAATAAAGCCAAAACATCCGTTTTACCCTCTGCTTATGAAAATACAGCATTCCCAGCCACGATTAATTCTGCTTAAGATTTGACATTTAACTGATTTTTAATATGGCATTTGATTGATAAATATTGATTCTGTATGAATTGCTGCTATGAAAGTAATTTTAGTCATAAACATTTACATAAAGACTAATATTCCTGATCTCTGCATAATTTAGAACACCTTTTTCAGCAGCCATTGCCAGACTCAAAATGAATGCCTGTTTGTGCACCTTCTAGAAACAGAACTGCACTGAAAGTCTTAAAGCTAATGTGTCATTTGGTTGGGAAAAGTACCAGTTTCCCTTCCTCCTTTCTGTTTTCCCTGAGCATGCAACAGTGCTTATTTTTCTTCCTTGAAATGCTCATCAGTAGCTGCAGCCCATAGGCACAGTATTTGCTCTGCTGGAGAAGGTCTGGTGGTTGGTATGAGACACATGCACTCAACCAGAGGTCAGGCACTCACACAAAATTTCCATTCCAATCCATGGTTCAGTAGTGATGGAGATGTCCCCTGAGATATGAAGATGAGAGGTGGAAAAGGAGGGCTAAATTCCATGAGACATCTGATGAGATCAGGCACACTAGAAACCTGGATGTATGTGTTGGTGGCTGGCTTCTGCCTGCAAGGGTTACTGACCTGGTGGTGAATGCCTCAGTCCCTGACTTGCTTGGTCACTTACCCACAGGTAAAACCACACCTGCCTCTATTAACTGCCAGGAAACAGAATCTGCAATGCCATTGTGCAAGGAGCAAACTCCACCCCCTTCCCCACGGCAGCAGAGGGTCCTGTCTGGGCTTGGAGATAGCCTCCTCTACTCAGCCATGACTAGTAGGGCTTGGACAGACTTTGGAGGGGAGTATGGGCATGGATCAGCTGCTTGAACAAGTCTGTCTTTATCTTCAGCACATGCCTGGGACTCCATGGTCCCTAGTAGGCTCTGGGCCAAGCTGGACACAGCACTGCAAAAGAAAGCCCTAGAGTGGATTTCAACTTAAAACACAATTTCAAGCTTAAAATACTGCTCTTTAACCATTAAAAAACCTAGAGGCTATTTTGAGGTAGGTGCAGGAATGCAGCTTCCCTTATCCTGGCCTCCTCCACACACACCTTCCCTGTCACACAGCTGCTGGTGGTGGCAGACTTGTGGTGATCCTGGCCAGAAGCTGAGGCTTGGAGCGTGTGTGTGTGTATGTGTGTGCGTGCAAGCTTTCCACGCTCCCATTGATGTGGGATGCTACTTAACTGTCTGGTGCTGTCTGAGGCCAGACCCTGGATGCCTGGCTGCTTGCTCACCCCTCACCCCACCTTGTAAAAATTATTCTTTACAAGGAGCTAGTTTCTAATCCAGCTACTTTTCTGTGGAAGGCATGTTGTTCTGGGCTCCCCGTGGTTTGCAGTTTTTATTCCATATTCTTCTTCAGAATTCTCCTTGACCTTAAAACTCTTTTCATCCACTTTCCTCCTTTTTTTCTTTAATTCATTTTTGCTCACTAGTCAATTCTTCCTGAGGTTTATGTAGCAAATCCCACTTGTTTTCCTGGGTTTTCTCGTAACATTTAAATACTCTCTGTTCTGCCCAAAACCCAATCAAAGTGAAGACAGAACCTTTCATAGTTTTCAGGAAGATGGCATTAATACTTCTTCCCTAGCCTCCCAGTGACCCCAGAGCTCAAGCATCATTACCAGCAGGCAAGCCTGAAGCTGCTGAAGGTATACCTGCCTCTGGGTATGCCATACTGCTGGCTGCTGGCTGTGCCTGTGTGTGCTTGGAGTTTTGGAGGGTAGTGAAAGCCTGCCAGCATGTGTGTGTAGTCTGAGTCAAGATACTTAGTAAGGTAAAGACACTTCTCATAGCCATACTTATTTCTCTGTCTCCACAGGCACCCCAAAAGGCTCACCACCATGGCTGCTGGCCTGGAGAAAGCCTGCCACCGGTGCATATCCAAAATTGCCAGCAATGGTAAGGCAGTTCTGGTAGCGATTGCCTCATGTATTTAAGCAGCCCTGTTGCTAGGCCAGGTATATAAAGGAATCACGATGGTACCAAGTCCCACCTGAATCTTCCACTGAAATTTCCTTTCCTAGACAATTTTGGGTGCTTATGGAATGTGCAATAGTAACTCTACCCTAACAGCAGCTGCCTGTTGCAGCTTTTGCAGTATTTGAAGTATAGCAATCAGCACAAAATTTCAAACAAATACAAACACCCCTATGTACCTAAATATGGGCTGCAACAAACAGCCTAAGCAAAATAATGTGTTTGCCTCCTCTTTGAAGCGTTACCTTACACATTGTGCAGCAGAAGCATCCACAGGGAAAATCACCTTTGTGAAGAGCAGCACAGCCAGCCTGGGAACAAACTCTCCTAGGAGCAATTCCTGCCAAGAAAAACTGCTGCCAACCTGGGTGATGGCACAGGGACCAAGTCTGGAGACAAAATATGGTCAGGAACATCCCCCCTTCCATCCAGTGAGATTTGGGACAAGTTGTTCTTCCCTCTGCTTGCCTGCTCCCTGGCACAAGGACCACTGCAGGTATCCCCCATAAGCGGCCCCTTGCTGTGGGTGGGAAGCACCAGTTATCTGGACAGAGATTCTTTGCATGACAGCCTAGGCCAGCTCAGGCTTTAAAGCAACTGGTTCTTCCCACCCAGGGTGGAGGATACAGAGGGCTGTAATGAGCTGACAGCTGGTTGAACAGGCTGGTTCTTGCTCTCCGAGGAGCAATGCAGCAGAAAGTTGACCTGGGCTGGGCTGTGCAAGCTGCACACAGGCACAGGAGAAACACACTTCAGAGGTGGGGTTTTGTAAGATCAGGGAAGCAGTGTCCTCAGCAGGAGGTTAAAATGCATGGGTTTTAAAGCAGCTTACTCCTGCTGACTGCATCTCCTTTTCACTCTGAGTTACAAGTGCCTTTTGCTTTCATTTCTAGGCAGTAGCAATTTCTAATTCCCCTCAAATACAAGAAGCAGCAAACCCCTTGGCCACTCATCATAATTGATATTTTACTCACACTGATTGCTGCATTTGGCAGTCTAGGGTGTTACCTTGGGGTCTTCTATATTCCTGATCTTTGCTTTGCTTGAAAGGCTCTCAAAGTTCAGAATGAACTTTTATTAATGATTAAACCCCTCAACTCCTTGCTGCCTTACAACCTGGCAAAGAAAATCAGGCCAAAGGGACAGAAAGCTCAATCCAGGCCTCCCTGCAGAAGCCTGGCACAGGTAGGGAAGGAGAGGCTTTTTTCTGGCCCACTTTTTCATGCTCATCATTGCCCTAGAGAAAAGGAGGGCCGGGGAGTGATGGAAAACAAGGGGTGCAGAGCATGTGCCACTCTCATTACACCCTAACAAGTGCCTGGAAGTGGAATTGAGACTCAACTGGTCCCTGTGGGATCCCTCACATCCTGCAGAAAGGACATGCAGGTGGGATCTGGACCCATTGGTGAATATCACAATTTAAAAAGTCAAAAGTAGTATTTTCTCTGATTTTTGTTCCTAGTGTCTACAAGCAAAATGTTACCATTCCCTGTTAGTAAATTATCACTGGAGCTTCAATGATGACAGAGAAAATAATTAATCCTTCTGAATTTTTCTAATGATTGGGATTAGTTCTGATCTCACCTATGCTCTTCTATACCAGAAGCACCCTCTTGGGTACCTGAAAAGTTACCCATGAGTAAGGAACTAAGAAATGCCATCCTAGAAAACTATCTTCAGGTTCTTACCATGCTTAAGTTCAAACTAAGTTCAGCTTTAGCTGTGGATCAGCTAGTGCATCCAAAATTTATTTTCCGTTCATTAAAATGCAAGCCCTCATGAAGTGCAGTGATGCTTAATTTCATTTTCCTCATCATTCTGTATATATTTTTCAAAGAGCTTTTCAGCAAAACCCCACATTTGTACCTTTGGTCTCCTGGTATTTAAATAACTCCCAAGAGCCACCCTACCTGCACTTGTGGAGCATCTCTTCATTCTTGGTGTAGCAATTTAAGTTCAGTCTTCAATTTACTGTCTAAAATAAAATAGAGTAATCCACTACCTGGGGTCTACTGCAAAGCAAACTAAATGACTCTATATGTAATGCCTAAATATTGTTTTAAAATTACTTCTGGAAATTATTCACAAGGGTCCAAATCCAGAATTTAGACCATGGTGTAACTATAGTTCAGTATCCAGAGGCATAATATAAAATTCAGGCTAGACACTCTGCAATATTGCTCAAGCCTCAAAGCACCTACACCTAGGACATAAATTTAGTTGATGCAATGCTGATATCTGTGTACCAAAGTTCTATTTTGCAGTAATTCAGCCTCGCCTAAGCAAAGAGTGATGGAATACAGCAAACAGCTGGTGGCCCCGAGCTGGGATTTGGTCAGTTTTCTCATACTTCCCCTGCCTCAAATGGTGGCTTTGCACTGGAACTAGAGGCCTCCATGGGAATGGCTGTTCCTTACCCTGAATCCTGCAGCTTCTGAGTATCCAGTTTGGTCAAGTGATTAAATCACACCAGGGATGGGATTCCTGCCATTCATCCCCAGAGACTAGTCCATCAATATATCTCCTTGCTATAGCATTTAGCCTCATGAACAGAGCAGTCTTTGGTTTTGCTCAAGGATATCTCATGTCTCTACTCTTTGGATCACTCACAGGTCTGGTTTTGAGTACTCAAACCTTGCTGTTGTTTTCTCATTTGGTGGTGGCTGGCCAAGCCAAACAGATTTAATTCCTTTCCTTCATGTTACTTCGTTCAAGTCTTTTCTGCATATCCCATCTGACATTTTTCTGTGACTCGAAAGTACAGAAGGACATCCAGTATCCATGGCTATCAAAATCATGGGCAGACTCATCCCTGGCCTGTAAAACATACATACAACCTTACTGGGGCTGGTTCCTCAGAAAGATCCATCAAGGCTTTCTCTGCCACCATGACATCCTCACAAGCTGCATTCTTTCTTATCTCCAAGTGCCTATCAGTACTGCAGGGGATTGCCTGCAGATACCACGAAGGAATAATACATGGATGAAAATACCTGTTCCCCATCTGCACTCCAGCCTGTTACACCACCCATGCTGCAGTGCAGCACACTGTGACACTGCTTGCTAACCTACTGCACTACCATCTGCATCTGCCTCAGGGCAGCAGCAGGCATGGGACCTTGCCAACTGAATTTGACCCAAATTTTTTAACACCCAGACTGCTGGGAGTCAGCCCCTTCAGAGCAGCATTCCCAAAGGGTGTCCAAAGGACATACGGTGAATTTTCACAGAGTTTTGCTCCTCAGCTTGTTTGTGCAGATAAATCCTGGGGTAACTGCAGAATTTGTCTGGAAGCTGGTAGCATCTCATTTAAAAAAGTAAATTAAAAAAAATCCTTTTTTTTATCCAGAACCTGACAGGCTACAGAACAAACAGCACTTGGGAGTGATGGTAATGTAACCAAAACTTCATTTATTATGGTATTTATTATCAGAGAGCTTGTCATTCTACTGAGCAGCTTGCACTACAGCTGTATTAGCATACTTCTGAGGAGAGTAGGTAGATTGAGATTTGTATTCATAAATTGCTTCTAAAAAATGCTGTGAAGACTCTTACCTGAAAAGAAAGAAACTTTTCTCTCTCTTCAAAGTAAATAGGGACAGCCTGAGTTGATCTTAAAGTTCCAAATGCTTGGAAAATTCCTGGCAGCAAAATAAAGTGTGAGGAGCCCAAGGGTGTCACCTTCAATACTGACTCCAGATCCCAAGCAAATGCCAGAGGGCAACAGGCTGTGTGAGGCCAGGCACAACAAGGGAGTGGCAGAGGACTGGAGAAAAGCTGCAGTGCAGGGGCACGGCTGTGGAAGATGCAAGGGCTCAGGCATCAGACAGAAGAGAGACCATGACATACAGCCAAAATGTCAGCAGTGATCTCAAGTGCATTTACTTCTGTGGGGAAATCCTGGCAAGAGGAACTCAGCCAAACAGCAGATTTATACTAGCTGACTGCACTGCTGGGCAGGAGACACAAAACCTGCTCCCACTGATCTAATTTTTGCGACCACAGATTTCAAGGAATGTGCAAGATATTCAGCCACTTGTTCTCTTCTTCCTCTATTGTTGTTCCAGACATGAACTCTTCCCTTCATCCATCTCCCGGCATGTTAGGATCCCACAGCAGGATTTCACCAGTGCCCCAGCAGGCGCACCCTGTTCTCCTGCCTGATGCCCTGGCACCAGCCTCATGGAACAGATACCCTTTCGAGGCATGCCTGGAAACACCTCCCATGCCTGGAAGCTTTCCCTAGTTGTGTTGTGTTTTTAGAGACTACCAGCCCTTTTTTGCTACCTGTCCCAGGAATGGGGCCAGGGGCTTCTCTGACCAGCCTGTGAGGCGACATAAAAATACCACAAGCCCCACATGTGGACCCACCTGCACAGCAGCATCCTCTCTGCTGAGCTGTGCTACCCTGCGGCAAGTACCATTTTCTGGAGCAATTTGTCTTCGGACCAGAGCGGGGCAGCACAGCCCAGACAAACCCAGGCGGAGAATGCTGTATCCCAGCTGAGCAGCATTTCTGTGAAACCCCCACAGGTTTAGGGAAAATTAGTCTTCAGTGCTGCTAGCGACACTGAGAGTGGCTGCAGAGCCCTGCTAGTTGTGCAGGCAATTGTTGAAGAGTCTCACTTTGTTAAACATGGATCTGGAAGCCTTCCCAGACTATGCATCTGCCCCTCCAATTCGAGACCTAAGAGGCTGTAGCTGAATGGGGAGATAATGAGTAAATACATTCCCAGCGACTGCTTTGGGAGCGGAACTAATGAACCATTATCTTTTTCTCTTGAGCTCCGAGTGGTCTCTACCTCCCACTTCTCCCCATCCAAAATCGGGCTGTTGGGTAGATGTCAGGCACAAGCAAACGCGGACACCTGTGTGCCAGATGTGCAGCCTCACATGCACATGAGCCCCCTGAGCCTTTTTCAGAGCTTACTGCAGCGTCCCTCCCCGGGGTCAGGCAGAACAGGCGCTGCACAATTAACGATGACACGATGCCTCCTACTCCTCCTCCTCCCGGGCTCCTGAGCACTTCCCATGCAGGAAAGGCAGGGGCAGGAGGCACCACAAAACCACAGGCAGAGGGCTGACGTCGCTGCGAGGGCTGCGCTGCAGTAAGAGGACTTGTGGCATCACCAGGCAGTCGCTGCAATGCCTGCAGATCTGAGCTGCACCCCTTTGGGCACCAGATAAATGCATTTCCCAGCCTATCGGCACTGTTTGCCTACAAATGATGTTGGAAGCCCAACTCATTTACAATACCATCACTTCTTAATATGAAAGAATAGCCTAGATAACAGCAAGAGGAGCAAGCACAAAATGTGACATGTGGTGAAAAGGGAGGCTCTAGGCTGAGTTGTTCTAATGAGAGGCTGTCAGTGGTTGAAAGAGCTTAGTCAAGTGTAGGACAATATTCAAGCAGAGGAAGAATTTCTGTACTGTGCAGCACTCAAGAGATGCGAGTCTGAGCAAAAATGAGAGAGAGAGAGACAGGGAGACTGGCCGGCAGGGAAAGGAGGAGGGGGCTGCACAAAGGAAGAGAAGTGCTTTCTTCAGCTCGAAATGCCCTCAGTCTCTCCCAGTTCACAGAGATAACAAACATGCTGCTTGTGAGCAAGATGTCTCTCAAGTGCTGAAGTGTAAGATCCTGGTTCTCTGTGGAGAAAACACGAGCAGTATGTGGGGGATGGTGTGTTCCCATGAAAAGTGTCGGCAAGTCAGAAAGCCTGGTGGATCTGCTCTGAATTTTGATGCTGCTCCTATGTCCTCCCTGTTTTTCCTTCTGTACAACAGAGGCAGTGATGCTGCCCTTTTTCTCTAAGGCAGCCTGAGGGCGATATTTGGGCAGTGCTGCAGAATTTCCCAGAGCGGCACTGTCCGCAGGGTGCTGGCAGTGTCCCTGCTCCTGCATGGCCAGGGGACACCATGCACCTTGCGGAGGTTGCAGTTCTCTGGCATGGGGAACTGCAGGGCACAGTTTACCCAGGGAAAGGGCTGGTCCCAAGCCAATTCCAAATACTTGCTCCAAGATTTTTTTCACAAGCCTCCAAGGAGACATCCTACTCCTTTTCTTATTCGTGTTCTTCTCAGCCCCTCTGCAATCTATGCCCACCTGCACTTTGGCACCCTTAGGCACCCACTTGCAGCCTGAGCCATTTCTGGAAGGGCTCTGCAGGGACACTTGCCACAGAATGTCCTCATTATATTTGACTCTCATTTGGCAGGGCAGTGTTTCACTTTAATGTTGCCAAGTGTTCGTGATTAGGCACAGAGGTGACAGCTCTTGTGAGACAGGCTGCTCACACTGTTCTTGACGCTAGTGTCCCTCACCTTCTGTGAAGGTAAGCATTCATCCTCTGCAGCACCCCGCTGTGCAGGGAAAATATCAGGGCTCAGATACACCAGCAACTCTCTAGGGAGTAAGTAAGCACCTCAGGTCTGCTCACTTGCAGGGGCAGTCTGTGCACTCCTAAGAGCATCCTTCCACACAGCTTCAGCTGACCTATTCCAATGACAAATCCCACTCCTTGCAGCAGGGCTGCTGCCTTTGCATTCATGAGCTAAGCTGGGTCAGGGAGTTAGACCAGGCAGAAACCACTCACATCTGTGATAAAGACAGTTTATTTAGCTATCAGTGAAAACTAAGTGAAATGGCATTACAGCTGCTATTTGCTTAGCAAACAGATACGGCTCATCAGTTGCCATGGATTAGCTGATGCAAAATTATTTGTTACTGCAAAGTCGCCTGGCAGTGCCTCTGAAAAGGATGCAGGATAAGGCAGCAGTGGATGACTCCTTGCCCTTGCAATAAGACAAGCTGCAAGTAGTAGCTGCAAAAGCAGTTTGTGTCTCTCACTGCACCCTGGAAGTGATAAAACATGTGATGGTCCCATCATGGCAAATGCTGCACCACAGAGGTGATATTCCCGCCCCATCAAGTGCACTGCATTTCTTCCTACACAACTGTGTGGATACAGAGCATCTGTAAAGAACTGGATGGAAATGCTGGCCTCTAAACTTGAACTAGCCCAAATAACACTGTCTTTCTTTTCTCCTTCACAGCATGCTTTATATTTGGGCTCCTCGCTTTCCTTGCCTTACCACTGTCCATGACTTTTATAGGTAAGTTGACTACTACAGTAAATTGAAAATAGAAACTTGCTGGCACTGTGTGGCAGGTTAACACATCTGGTGGAAGAAAGGAGCTGGACAATTCAGAGTTTCCATCTGTTAAACCTCTGACTGGGTACTTCAGCTTCAGACAGAATCTCAGCCCACACTCCATATCAGAGAGGAAAGAGTACTTGAATTCTAACCCTGTTTATCTTAAAAACCCCTCCAGTGTGTTTTACCTCAAAACCCAGATTTGTCTGTGGGAGGAAGCTCAGAATCTGACACATGAGAAGATTTCATTACTCAGGATCCCTCTGTATTAACTACACTGCAAAAAATGGTAGAAGCATAGTGCTGGAAGGGAAAAAGAGATGCCGTAGGCTGCTATTTCTCTACCTTTTTGAAAGTTAGACCTGGTTTTTGGCTGATCTGTCTCTATATAACCCCTTGAAGGCTGGATTTGTGAGTAACATTTCAAGATCAAATATTTAAAAAAAGAAAATCCTTTGAGCTGCAGAATTTTATACATTTTTAAACTGCATAAGGCTCCTCTTTCCTTAAGCATCACCTTTGCCTTACCATTAACATAGATTTTTTTTTTTCTTTAACACTTCATTGCTCCCTTTGGGCCTTTCACATCCTCCATATGGGTTGTGAACCCCACTTGAGAAACATCAGTAGAGACACCAATCCACCTCTGCTTTCAGGCAGGCTCACATGCTCACGGCATCCCTGACAGATGTCTGACTTGCCCTTGCTCAAGGAAATTCCATGGCTTCCCAAGGAGGCTATTTCAACATTTTATTGCTCTCAAAGACAAAATATTTTTCCCCATATCCAATCTAAATCTTCTCTATGGCAAATAAAACAGATTACAGCCTGTTCTTCCCACTGTGGTCACAAAAACCTATTGGTCACTGTCCTACTCAAGAGATCCTTTGAACTGTTTGAAGGCTGCTATTATAACCCTGCTCCATCTTCTCTTTTGTTTTCCCAGAGCTCTTAAAAACCTAATTCTTTCATCCTGACCTCACAGGTCACTACTGTTTCTGTAGCATGTTTGGGTTTTGTGGTGTGGTTTTTTTTTTTTTTTTTTTTTTTTTTTTTTTTTTTTTTTTTTTTGCCTCCCTACTTTGACCTCTAGCCAATGTAAGTATTTTTCCTTACAAAAAACGAGAAACATGTAACACATGCCTCCAGCTGAGACCTGAGGAATGAGCAGTGCAGAGTAATTAGCTCCCCTGTTTAACATGCAAGATTTCTGTAAACACACCTCAAAATGAAACATGGTCTCTCTGCACCAACCCATTTCCTCCAATTTAGTTTACGGCACACTGTAAGCCCAGATGGTTTTTGGCAGTGCTGCTCCCTACCAGACATATTTCATTTTTTATTTATATTGATGTTTCCTCCCCTACACGCAGTGTTTGGCTCTATCAGGTTTCATCTCATGGATTCCAAATGCCTTTTTCCAGTGTATCCAGATCGTTTTGAATTCAAAGTCCTGAAGAGCCCTTGTCTTTGAGGAGCTCTTCACCTTGTGCCTGGTTATTCATGAAAGCTGATCCAAATGAACTCTACATGCAGATGCTGAGGGCAAGCTGCATCCCACCATTGGACTGTGTGCATCCACAGCCAGGCTGGGTGCTGCATGTACATAGATCAGGCTGTTAAGGGAAATGGACATTCCTTACAGTGAAATTCCCACACCCTCTCTTAGGTGTCTGCCTTGAGATGAGGTGACTTTTAAGGCAGTTGGGACACCTGGCCCATTGGCATGGATAGTTATCCAAACCCACATAGTAAGTGTTCAGCTGAAAGGTTGGTGCTATTCCCTTAATCTGGGGCTTTCAAAGTACCACTGATGATGGGACTGTGGTGGGATTCCAATTAGGATATCCTAATTCGGAATTAGGGAGTTCTAATGAGGTATTAGGGAGCAATTAGGAAGTAGGGAAATGGACTGAACTGTTACATCTCAACACTTCTGCTCTTATACTTATCCATGACTTAAGATTGCTACTTATCCCTTAAGAAGATTCTAGCTTTAGCTCTGGACATGGCTGAATATGCCTGAACTGTGAAATACAAAATGTGGCATGGCTTCCATGCATATTGACATCCTGCCTTCTGGAAATGAATCCAGGTCTGGAATCTGACCACTTATGGATACAATTTCCCAGGAATATTTCACAGTATCTTTAAGATCAATGAGAAGTGGAAAGTCTATAGTAAAATATTAGCCTGGAGCTCTGGATATCTCCTGCATCAGATACAGAGCCCTTTTCCCCCCCCCAATTTACTGACATTAAGAGATAATATCACTGTAATATAGTGTTGTCAGAGGATATTGGTTTCCTGCAGCTCCATATCAGAAAAGGCATTTTTAGGAAAATGAAATGTCAAGGAAAATGCTGATATTTATTTTTCAAGCAAAACCCTATGATTTTCTGATAATATTCTGTTACCATGATCTCAGAAAAAAAACTTGCTGATGTGCTTCCAGTTGTTTTGGCTCTTGCTTCCTACAGAGGAAAACGGTGAGATACAATACTTGTTAGAACTCAGAGATGAATAACAGGCAGCCCTGGTAATAATTACACGCTAACATTACACACTCCTAAAATTCAATAATGCTATAAATCACAGTATAATTCAAGATACATGAAAAGGACTCAGCATATTTTCCAAGCTGCAGACTTGTGACATCATTTAAGCCAGAGATTGTTTAGCAGCTTTTTCACTCTTACTGGCAGAGAAGATCCCTTTTTTCACTAAAAACTCCAATGTTATAGAGATTTATTTTATTTTTTTTTAGTTTCCAGGACAGTGAAGGATTACTCTCAATAACCCACTCTTGTATGTCATCCAGAGAACCTTAATATACGGAATTCCCCAAGGGTAGCTAAATCACATTTGAAAACTGATGACATGGTTTTTTAATCAGCAGTCTAAATTTTCTCCTGTTCAAATTTAACCCAGTACTGCTCCGCACACTTGTAGCACCAAATAATTCCTCAAATCTCAAATGCTCCCGAGAATTGTGTGAAACCTATTCTCATACTCCATGTCTTTACGTGGGAACCAGTCTTGTGCTTCAGCAGTTGTTAACACAATCTTTCCTTGCATTTCAGTCCTTCAGCCAGTCCTCTGCTTTGCTGATATGCTTTCTGATGAAATGGTGCCCAAAAGAAATTACTTTTAGATAAATTCCCTGCAGCACCTAGATCCAAGTGTAAGGCCCACAGTCAGGGCTTGACTGAGGTCTGTGCTAAGTGATGACAGCTGCAGCCATCCACAAGGAGCACCTGAAAATGGCCTGGCATGTTGTGGTCTCTGCCCTCCCATTAGGAAAAAAGTCATGGAGTGGGCACCAAACAGCAGATCATCAGCCTTCCTTTCCTATGGGTGTACTTCAGCCATTTTCAGCTGAGAAGAGTAAAGCAGCTAAAAAGAGGCCAATGCTGTATTGATTTTCATTTGTCCTGACCCCTCATCTCATGGATAATCATGAGTCACGTGGACACTTGGTAGCAATCCTTTGTGGGCCATGCCAGAGCACTGCTCCAAATGGTGCCTTAGAGAAGCTCATGTCCTGTTTGCTCACAAACAAGTACTCTTACCACTCGCTGGACCCTGTGTCCAGGATGGCACTGCAGTGTTGTTCTGTGGTAGTCAAGAGGTAAAACGTGCAAGTACCTCTGCTTTCCCAAGCCTCCCATCTCTTTTTTTTTTAACTTTTTTTTTTCACTTTGATTGCTGTTCAGGCTTTGTGTGATCTTGCAAAGGTCTTTGGTTCATTAATTTGTACTCTTGTGCTGGTCTGTGTTGTGGTCAGGCTCAATTGCTTTTCACTCAGAATCACAGATTGCTCCAGCTTGCAGGGAGCACTGCAGTGGAAGCAGACCTTTGATCTCTCATGGTCCATATATCCTGTCTCCAGCAGTCAAAGGAGAACATTTCTGTTGCTTATGGGAAAGAAGAGCTAGCACTGATGCTTTCCTAGTAGTTTTGGTGTTCCTAGATAAACCAAACACATACTGTGTGAGAACTGATTGGCACATTCACTGATTTCACTGTAACAAATACCGGTGCCCATCTGTCATCTGTAGGTCCCTATTTCCTATTCACACCTTGGTGTGTATTTTAAAAGTTACTACTGTATCACCTGCTTTGACCTATTCTTCTGCTGTCATAACTGTCTGCAGTATTCTCCCAAAACCTACAGAGTGCCTCTGTCTGTCACTCAAATCCTTCCCAAGACTGACTGATGCCATGTTATATATATGAAACGATTCCATAATAAATTTGTCTGGGAAAGAGAATTGCAGCTGCATGAGAAAAAAAAGAAAGGCATTTTTTCCTCGATTTTTTTCCCTCAAATTGAAATCTCAGTTAACATATTGGAAATAGAAATTGCCTAGGTTCCTAACTGAAGTATATTCCCAGTGATCCCTGGCCAGCTGCTTTTGTGGCAGGCTATTAGATGGCCAAGAACTCTGGAAACCTTGGCAGCAGCTTTCTCATGAACACGATGTAATTTGTGACAATTTCCTTACCCTTGTAAATCTGGGAGTCAGAGCAGGTCTCAGTGTTACATAGTGGCAAAATAGACAAAAAAATTATAGCTTTGTAATAAGAATGAAAGGGGAGAGAGTCCAAATCCATCTAATAGCAGCCTTTTTCATTTATACAAAGATTGGTAATAAATACTTAGTATAGAAGAGTCCACTGGACTCCATAGCTCTTACACACAGGGGATCACAAAACTGCAGAGCACAAAACACTGTCCTGTGTCCTGTGACTAAAGTCAAACCTGCAGCAAGCAACCACAATCCAAAACACCTGTATTATGCCATGCAAAGAGTGCAGGAGAGGTTCAGGACATCAGCAATGTTCTGGACCAGCAAGAACAGTGGGTTTGGTGGGCAAACCGACAAGCTAAAGAGGATTACATGATCTCAGAAGAAAAACCAAGACAAAACGCCAAAAAAGCCCCCAAAACAACAACAAAAAACCCCCACAAAACTAAAACCCACTGGTGCTTCTTTCCTAATTCCTCCTAGTCAGTGTAGTTCTGAAAATGGAGGCAAGACATTCCACCTGAGAGATGTTAAGCACTAAGACCAGCACGTTCCTTTCAGTATCCTGCTACTAGGTAACCCTAATCATTCAGAGAAAAGCCAGAGTATCTCCTTGCAAACTATTTATACAGCAAGAAGAAAACAGAAAATCCTTTCTATCCTATGCAACTGATCAGTCAAAGCCCTGAAACTTGGGATCAATACCATTAAAATTACAGTGTAATAAACGTTTAAAATTTCAGAAGATGACACTGGCAAAGAGACTTGAGCAGGGGATTCACCCCAGCTAACTTATAGGTATCTACAGCTGGCTCTCTGGATTCCTTGTATAGCCATGGAGAGACAGAAGTGCTTTCAGGGACCAATTCACCCGACCCATTTCAAATTCCTATCTTAGGATAAATGAACTGAATTTTACAAGAGCCCATTTCTCCCTATTGACTACAGAGTGTAGAAAACTAGTTCACATATGGATGCCTGCATTGCAGACATCTATATTTGGACAGATGAGTTTCACTGCCACAGACCTGTATCACAAGCTTCAGTCTCTACTGCCAACAACATCCTCACACAGCCACACACCCTCTTCCCAAAAACTTACCCACCTTTCCCTTTCTTGCAGTAGATTTGAGGGTTGCCAGGGTCCTCAGCTCCATAACAACCAATTCTGTTATCCTCCAGCAACCCAAACAGCTTGGAAACTCGAGTTTCTACAGCTCCCTATCAGCTGCCTGGAAAGCTAAAATGGTTCCAGGTGCTCCCACGGGTATTGGCTCCCAAACTTCCAGGCTTCTGACTCAGGAACATGCCACACTCATAGGAACTAATGGGCAGGAAAATCCTGGGGGAAGCTTATCAAAATTCCTTCTTTTCATAGTTTTGATTTTCAGCGAATTTTCTACTGCTGATGAAAATTTCCTGTCCATCTCAGTCAATGGCTCATTTAACAAAGAGCTGAGGCTGAAGCTAATGACCTCTGTATGTGTCTCCAATTAGTAATGCCAGAAAATAGTAATGTTGGGTTTGTGTTTGCTCTCTCTCTTCCTTCTCCTGCCTTTTGCTTGTTCATGGCCCTCACTCCTGTAGTGGGAGGTGCAAACCCTTTTTAATTCAGCCTCCATTTCAACAGACACAGCATACAAGTCTTGGGTGTAAGCACTACACTTCACTTACAGCATCTATAGTTTTCACTGTACAGCTTGTTGCAATATCTGGTCACTTGAGATAACAAACACTCATTTTTGCCATTCAGGAATGAAGTTTTTGGAAGACTGCCCAGTTCAGCCACTGATTCCCTTATATCTGTTGGTGGGTGGTGTGATTGGCAGCTTAAAGGTAACGTGCCTTCTGTGTGTGAAAAATATTTTGTGTGACTCGACTTTGACTTGCTAGTTAAGACATAATGAGAGCTGCAGACAGCCATGTGCACCCAGTACTGGAGAGCTACTGGGATTGGACCGTGCTTGTTCCAGTACCAAAAGCACCTGTCAGTCAAGTGAGCTGCTAATGAGCTCAGCATTGTCCCACACATTGTGGTGTGACTTTCTCCTGCATCACAGCATCTGTGCTAGAATCTCTACTGAGGGAAATGACTACTTAACAGGATGCCTGTGGTAAATGGGGCCCTTTTTCCACAAGCAATCCTTCAAGCATGTCAAATCTTTCTCCATTATTTTCATACAGACAGGACAAAAAGTTAAGTTACTCTCCTTGCTTTGGGAATATTACAAAACCACTTGTGTTTGTACATAGTCCTTCACAAGTTCAATTTAGTCCAACTCTGACCTGGCCAGAAGTAAATGACTGCAGCAGAATCACTTCCTTCCAAAGTAAAGATATCCCCGCAACACAGCAGGGCCTATTAATCTAGATGCAGCATTTCCCAACCACAACTACCTGTCTTCTAGTAGACTGTGCTCACTTATATCTTTGCTGAGCCACTGTCTGGCAGTTTGACAAGTAGAGACACCCTCATACCTGTGATAAACCCTGGCCACTATAAAGCTCTAACTCTGCATTGACTCTAAAGGGTCCACCCTGTTCTGACAGTCCCTTTGCAGACAGTGTTAACTGGCTGCTAGGGAGCACGAAGTGCCTTGCCACAACAAATCTAGCCTGTTTGCTTTGCCAGGACTGAAAGAAAGGGGAAAGAATACTCCTCTGCAGGTCTCTGCATTCACTGCACTCTTTCACAGTGGTAACCTAACCAAACCACAGTATATCACTGAGATATGAATCATGCCCTCCAAGGACCTTTGGTCAGTAAATAAGAAAATGGGAAAAAAAGGAAAGTGCTTAATCTTGTTACAAGGAATTTGCTATGTTGTGACTTCTACTGGCAATGTTTAGTCATTCGATCACACCAGTGGACTTATCTGTATAATCAAAGGTTAAGTTAATAATAGTTTAGAAAAGATTAGAGCAGAACTGAAAGGAAATTTTGAGGCTAGTGGATTGAAGCTTTCATAAAAAATGTTGACTGGTTCTTAGCTATTTCTGGTTTAAAGTGAGTTTTTCTCACTATAAATAAGGTGGCAAATGGATCAGTTAATATTCATGCTGATGTCAAATAATGGTTTGAATTTTACTTCAGTTGACAGCAGGACTGCTTATTTTGCAGTTTGGCAATGCATTTGGTCAGAACTTGATTAGCTTCACTCACGTGCCATCTCAGCACCTGGTCTGCAGCCAAATTCAAGTCTCTTGCCTGTCTGAACTCTGCCCTCTGTTCTGTTCACTGGACTGCACTGACTTCATCGAGCAGTGCACTCACTTGAGCTCTGAAGGTTAAAAGGTCAGAGAATGGATGCAGGGTGAAGTCTGAACGGATGCTGTCCTGGGATGGACATCATCTAATGGCAAGTCATTCTAGTGCAGAGCTCTGCAGTCTGTAGGCTCCTCATCTATTTCTTTACCATCTCCAGTGGTTTTTTAAAAAGCAATGGTAACTGTTCACCGAGGCAACTGAACCATTCTAGAGCACCCAGAGAGGCCTGTTGAATTCATGCCATGCTGTTTCATAAATGTATATTCAGCAGCTAGTAACAATGTGAGCAACTGCCAGCAATCTCTTCAATCACGCTTGGCAAGGCAATATCCATAAGAATTAAATGCACTTTCCGTGAACTACTTAGATGCAGTTGAGATTCATAAATCTACCTGGGAGGTTTCTCTGACTGCCTCAAACCCAGTACTCATCTGCCATTTAATAGTCATTCTCACTGCTGAGCTTCAATAGAACCTGAATGCTGAGCTGAAAGCTAAATGGACTGCAGCAGGCTTTAGGTCCAGCCACAGGCACCCCCATGCAGAAACCTCAGAGCCACTGGCCAGGCCTCCTGTGTCTCATGAGTCTGTGTAAAATAAATATTCCTATGAGAAGATGATGGTTTGAGCATGCCTGTCACTTTGAGTGTTCAGCTGGATGTGAGGTATCAGTGGAAACACCATTTTTTTGCCTGTGTTGGTGCTGAGTCTTTAAACTGTGTTTCTCAAAAACTGGTACCGACACCTGGGCTGGAAAACCAACTGTTTTTGTGAACAAATATTTAATCATTTGTATATAATCAAACACTTTTACAGGGAAGAGGAAGAATAAGAGAAAACTCTGGATTCTCTTGCTAAGTTTTTCCTATTGAAAATGGGGCACATAGAATAAAACCTGAACCAGCAAAATGTACACCCCAACACGTTTCCTTGGCCAGTGTTCTGGGGAAAAAAGGGTGTAAAACAAGGGGTGCTCTTCTCTTTCATTTCAAGCAGAAAAATGAGCACAGATTATAACTCTGTGAAAGAGAACATGACCAAGACCCCCAGTGAATCTACCTGTGTTCTTTGTATTGCCAAGACTAAACGAGAAATCCAGGCATCACTGATGAGTCCTGCTGCATTTCCTTGTATACCAGACCTTCCTAACCACCTGGCATCATGGTTATCCACATATTTCTCTGCTAGTTTCGACTGAAGGCAGGAATGGGGCAATCTGAGAAAATGGCACTTAATTGAAGAAAATTTGATAACAGTACATTGCAAGTATCTAAAGCAATTTCTTCAAGGATTAAGTCACAGTCTATATGCTTCATAATTTGATATAAGATGATTCAACTTTATAACCATGGAAAAATAGAGTTAGAAGAGAAAAATCTACCCACTACAAGGCAGGAACTACACTACTTAAGTAATTTAGCAGTTACTCTAATCTGTTCTTAAAAGTCTCCAGAGTGGGAGCTGCCGCCATCTCCCTACACAATCTGTTCTCATGCCTTTCCATCAACAATTATTTTCCAATGCATGATCCTCACTGCTGAGTAACCTCCAAGGAAAGAATGCATTATTGTCCTGCAGTACCTGCCTCATTTGTGGCTCCTTAGCTTTCTCTTACACTATTTTCCCACACCCAATTTTATTTGACCCAAAGACTGGCAGTGGCCAGAAGGTGTTCAGACTCTCTGCAGCCACTTTACCTATTCCCTTTTCTCCCCCAATGCCTCCAGGTGACTCTACTGCTGTACGACTCAACCAGGATGAGGCAGCTGCTTTCCAAGTCTGTTGTGATTGATGATGATGACGATGACGAGTATCCCTGGAGGCAGAATGCTCACAAGTACTACATCCATCTAACCCTCAGTCTTTTCCTCTTTCTCTGGTTCATTCTTGGGAACTACTGGGTTTTTTCTGTGTACCTGCCAAATTTCATCCCACCTTTTCATCAGCCTCAGGATTACTGTGACAAAACCCTGTACATTTTTGCTGTTGGTGTTCTCATTATTAGCCACACTGTTCTGTTTCTCCTTATCTTTTGTAGCTGCTGCATATACTGTTTTTCCAGGCAAAGATTCTCTTCTGAGGAAGACTAAAGGCTACACAAATAAATCTCCAGATGTTTGGGAAAGCGTGTACAACAAAGAACAGGCAATAATTCACCCTTGTGTACATCTTTGTTGTACAATATATATGTGTGATAGCAGTCAACTTCAAGAGGAAATTATAAAATACAGTGCCATCTGGAAATAGCTATGCTGGAATACAGCATAGTCTATGCAAAAATGCTGCTGCAGGTGCCAGGGTGTACTCCTGCTAACTTCTACATCCCTTTTTTAACTCTGGAGGTTTTATCAGGAGCGAGAGCTCTTGCAGATGGCAAACTCCTCTAAAACCAGGTCCCCCTTATGTTGTATATAGCACAGTAGATTTTTGCCTATAAAAGTAGCCATGTTGTCCTCTTCACTGGGATCTGAACATCTCCCCATAGTCTTGCTGAGGTTTGTTATTGTCCCTGCATTATAGATGAGGGAGCTGAGACAAAGGGTTGTACTCAGGCCACTTTGCATAGCACATGGACTCTGACAGTAACTGAGATGCTCACTAGAGAGCTATTCAGGCCACTGTCAGACTGGCCTGTAAGTAGCTGTGATAGCAATATCAGCATGTATAAAAGGCAGCCTGAATATGGCCCTCAGGTCTCTTCCAAACTTGGACTAGGGAGCATCTATATCAAACTTTGTGGCTAAACCAGACAGTATGAATACATCCATATATATCCAATACATCCAAACTGAGCCAAGGCTGCTTTGCAAGTCTTTGGCAGAACAAGGAACTGAGCTATTGAGTGTCAAATCAGTGCTTCAACCGGGGCTCAGCATTCCCCCATCAGGGGATACACTTTTTCTACAGCAGTAACTCATCAGTACCACAATAACACAAAGATGACTGTCAAACCATTGTGATCAAGTTCATAGAAAAATTGATGATGTTACCTTGGCATTTTGAATATAAACCACATCAATAAGACATGGGCGAGGATGTGAGAATTTCAGGCAGATGTGTTCACTGCAGCAGTTCTCTGGTTGTGGTGTGAGTGTACATTTGATTTGTTAACCTTGGTGCTGTACATATGGAAATCTGTACTTAATGGACAGATGTAATGCAAACAGCTTTTTAGTCAGCAGCAGCAGCATTAAAAGCACCAGCATGCACAGAGACAATTTTTTTTGTGACATGTAATGGAACAACCCCAGAAGTGGTCCTGGTAGATTGTTTTTTCATGTGCTGACGAAAACAGTGTAAAAGTGCTCTTTCTGCTTTTGCTCTTATGCACTTATGCTAATGTGGTCAAAATGGAGGGGCTGCCCTCTAGATGAGGGTGACCCAAGGCACAGGAAAAAGATGTGTGTTTTGTGTATTTTGTCTGTTAAAACTCACACAGCTAAAATCTGTGCTTTAGAGAAACCCAAAAGGCTTATAAAATGTCTATGAAAGGGTGAGATACGTAAAAGAGCTCAACAATATGCCACAGCTGAACAGGATCTGCTCAACCATCCTTCCTGGGACTGAGGCTGAAAGCAGTGTAACATCTGTGGGAACCACCTGTCTTCAAACACAAACATTTATCTCACCAGCTATTGTAGAGATAAGTAAGGCTTTGGTTTACAAGGATTTCAATTCAGACCCCAAATTTAAGAATTGTTTATTTCCAGAGAACTAATCTTAGAAAGAAGGTAGCATAGAGATGAAACAATCTGACATGAGGGCAGTGTCAGTGTAGCATTCCCCTACTCTGCAGCATTCATTCAGGAGAGGTGACAGCCAGGCTGCCCCATTTAGAAATTTATGAAATAGGTATTACCAATACTGCTGGCTGATTTAAGCCATGCACAGTTGTATGCAGGGAAATGTGACCAATGGAAATCTTTCCTTTTATTTGTGGGCCTCAGATTAGATCTGGGAAAAATCACTGTCTCTGTTTCCCAAAGAGCTGCTCCACCACATGCTCTCCACTGCCTCTCACTTTTCTGAAACATAACTGTTGCCAATGGTGAAATGCTAGAATTCCTCTTTCCCACTACAAACACTACAATGGCTCACCACCCAGGCTTCTGGATTTCAGAGTTCAGTTCTGAACTGATCTACAGGATTTCACCTTCAGTGGAGAGCATCTTTCATTCGTTAAGGACCCAAAATGTTTAAGAAATTGCCTATCAGAAGGCGGAACTCCATTCATCACGCAAATGTAACAAAGCAGCTGTTTATCATTACATGGCAACTTTACCCAGAAGCTTGGAACAGGCATAAAACTCAGTTGAAAATTATACTCAGTTAATAATGCAAAAGAAATTTAACAAGAAAGTAGCTCCAACCACAGGGCTCCAGTACAAACTTCCCCGTTCTTGCAAAATACTCCTAGAATCATTCTTAATCATCAGGAAGTAAGGGCTAATACTCTTGATTTAAGTCTGAATTGATTCCAGTGACCTCACAGCAAGTGATGATGTCCTCCTATCAGAGCAAATGAGAGGAGATTTTAGTTCAGCCCAAAGGAGAAGAGATGTAAGGTGATTGCCTTGTGTTTCCTGTGTGCTTTTGTGAGTATGGTTACAGCACCTCAGCAGATGTGCAATGATTTGCCAAACTTCAGCCACACAACAGTAAACCTGAGGCCTATGTCTCATTAACAGAAGGCTAAGACTGACTGATTCTCTATAGTCTGACATGGAGAATTAATTCTTCAGATATGAGAAGCCAGTACATCCACTGACATCTTGGGAAAGTGCTGCCACGTCACTGTGTTAGTGTTCAGTACCTGGTTGGTACAAACACAAAATTAGAGAGGTGGAATTAATGAGGCAAAAGACATTTGTGAAATATTTTGAAGTTATACAAAGTAAACAAACCACTTTGCTACAACCAAGAGAGAAAAATTCTGCATTGATAGTATTTACCTTTACTTTGAGTACATCAATATACTATGGCACATACAAGTGAGAACATCTACACCTCCAAAACTGTTGGAGCGATCAATTCTGTGCCCAAAACGATCTAAGCCATGCCTTCTGCACTTTCAGCAGACTGGAATCTTGCAGGACTGGGGCAGGGACAGCTGGTCTGAGCAAGCGATTAGACACACCTGAGTCACAGTGACTCTTCTGACCCACCAGCAGCTGCACAGTTTCTCTCAAGTTGCCCTAGTGGGTAAATGAAGCCCTCAAACCTAAATGAAAGTAGTTTAACTGAAGATACTTTATCTCACTTAGGGGCAAGCTATGAACATGTGCATGGGCCACAGCACCTTAACTTCCAAGCAGCATCATTTTGAACTGCCACAAACTAATGGTGTCCCAGCCAAAATGCTCAGTCCTTGCAGAAGTAGGCGTGGCTCCTCAGCAAACAGCTGTGGGGGAATTAAGTCATTACAGCCCAAAGGTCAAGCAGCTGAAAATACAGTCTACACCTTAAAATGTTTGATTTGAATTTTGCCACTAGACTAAAATTACAAATTGAAAATGTTCATTTTCTTCCCATAGTAATATAAATGTCTACAGAAAAACTGAACAAAATACACCCTTATGCTAATTATTACGCACTCAATGTTGACTACAATGCAGGAAACCAGCTCTGTTTCAGTTAAATCATCTCCCCTTCTTGAGAAGGAAAGATCTATTTCCAGTATTTAAAGGAAAAAAATATACATTATTTCAATGGATTAGACAGCCTGCTCATTGCTAGTTGTGAGTACTACAGAAATCTAAAGCCAATTCTGTTTGCACAGACTGACTCTATACACATACATAAAAGTGCAGTCAGGAGCCATGAAATAAGTTACACTTATTACAGTTTATTGCCCACAGTATATTTGTCCTCCCACTGCTCCACCTTCTTTAGCAATAGGCATAAGATTCCAAAGCTCTAGAGAGTAGCTTTCCACAGCTATTTTAGAAGCAGAAGACAGACAAGCAATCCTTCACTCCAAATGTTGAACACAGACAGCACCTACCTGCTGGCCCAAAGAAGAGAGAAAAGAGGAGTATCAGACATATCACAGACCTCATCTTCTCAGGACTGGAAACCGGAATGCTGTGCTGTCAGAGAAGACGATTTCTCTCACAGAGCACTTGCTCCGAGCTTTATGAGGTCCCAAGACATCAGACTTTAAAACTACAAGGTAACTGTGCAGAAAAAAAATAACCTAGAATAGCTTCTGCTTCTTTATGCCAAGAGCTGTTTCAAATGTCCCAGATCCTGAAATAGGAATAGTTGGTGTAAAAGATCCTAAATGCTTTGACTTTACAAGCAAAGGGCTACAAAGATTAAACTGATGATAACTCATATATATTGTACAACATTTTAAACGAGACAAGTTTCTGTAATCTATCTTGAATCCTTTCTCAGATAATTAATCTTCTCCAAATTCTAGTTGATAGGGACTTTGCATCACAACGAGGAGCCTTGTATGTTCTACATATAACACAGGATTGTAACATCAGGACTGCAATTTTAAACTGCTGCTTGTTGGCATAGGTTTCTTCAGCTTTCTGTTCACTGCTGGAGTAGAAGCAAGTACCATAGGTATTAACCATAGGAGGAAACAGAAAACATTTTTAGAAAGAATAGTACTTGAGGGAAAATCAAAAAGGCTGGCAAGTGCCATCTGATATTGCATAGTACAAGGAAACTGCTGAAAAGAACAATGTCATATTGCAAGGTTTCTGAACAAATTGTATAAAATTCTGAGAAATCATGTGTATGTGTTTGTAACACTGAATTTCTACCAAATGTCCCATTTGAATAAAAATGAGTGTAAGTGCATAAGCCTATGTGACTGCAGTCTAAAAATTAAGGTACTTTACATTTACCCGTCATGATAATTTTAATCAAGCCTGCTGCAATTTCACTGAGATGAACAGTTATATCAGAGACTGATTTCGCCCACAGGTTTGAATCTCAGCCATACTGACTCTTCTGTATGATTAGTAATACTCAAGCAAAGGAAGAATCCATTATTCTTTTCCCCATGCTGCAGTAAGCAGCTCAAATGTGAGAGATGCAAACTGTGGGCCTGCAAATCAGCATACAAGAAAGCTTTCTTTTTACCAGGTCCTCTTGATGCCCAGGAGAGTTAGGTACCTGCATGGGGAAGGGAGCCTACAAAAAATAAGGAGAGGGACAAGAGTATGTAGTGACAGGACAACGAGGAATGGCTTCAAACTGAGAGAGGTTCAGGTGTGATAATAGGGAAACATTCCTTAGTGTAAGTGTAATGAGGCACTTGAACAGGTTGCCCAGAGAAGTTGTGGGTGCCCCATCCCTGGAAGTGTTTAAGGACAAGTGCATGGTATAACCTGGTCTAGTGAAATGTGTTCCTGCCCACACCAGGGGGGTTTGATATTTAAAGTCCCTTTCAGAGATATCTTATGGATTTGATTCTCACTCCTTTTGAAAAAAATTAGCCTTTCAGTTTAATATGAAATGACTACACAGGATGCAAACAGTGGAGAAAAAAATCCACACTCTTATTCACAAGCTGCTATAGACAACACCTTTTTAGTATCACTGTTTACTTTTATATTGCTATTCTACTTCTGCATGGATTTCACAATAGTAGTTCATAACAAATACTATTTATTTTCAAAATGTATCAGAAACAAAGAGTTGCTTCAGTACTTTCTGTGAACTTGTTTTTTTTAAAACTTGTGCAACTTGTCCAGATGAAATAACACTTTAAGTAAAGAAGTCTGGTGCTTATTTGCATGGGAAGGTTTGGTCCACAGCTTTGCATGGATATATTTCACATATCTCTGCAGGTTTTGTTACAACAGCACAGGGACTGCTTGAAGACACAAAACTTCAGACTATTCCTTTGGCATTTGAACAAAACAGCAACCATGTAAGCAGGTGTGTGTGTTCCTCTGCTTTTAGATACCTCTTGGAGGATACATTCTACTAGATAACATCTGCAATTTGGTAACAACTGGGCTGGAATAAAATGCTAATAAGCAGTGAGATTTGCAGAAGAATAAAAAAAGTGTAGCAGGACTCACCTGAGTCAGTAAGCCTGTATGCATTCCTGTCCAACAGCTGGTAGTAAGAACAGTAAGATCCAGTAGAAGAGCAGTAAGAAGAAAAACAGATAGCTGAAGAAAATGTTAGTAGCAATAGATAAGTGCATTATTGCCACGGCCTAGCAACCAACACGTATGCATTCAAGTATGTTTACTGTAAGAACATAAAGAATTTTTCAGTCATGGGAATCACGAAATTATCTCTGACTAAAAAAAATATTCTCTAGGATGCATATCAACTATAACACTCTGGTTTTATTATTTTTAAAATATCCTAAGCCATCGTATTATTTATAAAACAATTATATACACTTCAGCTTGCATAAATTATTTGATATATAGGAGATTAACTAGGTTTGCAGCAGGTTTAGCTGCTGCTCTCAGCCAATTCTTTCCACTTTGGGAGGACACTAAGCAGCCCTTCTCTTTGCCAGGACATGCCTAACCCTGGGAAGCCCTGCAGGCTCCCGAGACCAGGGCCCTCAGCAGTTGATAAAGCAAACCTACACTTCTGATAAAGCACAGCATGAGAGTCCTTTCACTGGCCCCTGAGCAATGAGTGATAGATCTGATGACATACTGCCACACTTGTTCCTCAATAATAAAAGGCTATTTGTTCTGGGGAAAGCCTGACTCTTCACTGGAAACAACACTGCTGATGACAGCAGCTGGCAAACTTGGTGATTACTTGGGTACACAAAAAAGAAAACACCCTACTGTTCACAAAAATACAACACAGGTCAGAACTTCAACCCCTCCCTGCATTCAGGATGAGCAGCTTTTGCTTCTCTCACTCTGCCACTACCACAAGCACTTCAGACATGTCCCTGAGACCTCAGGGATTTTGTTCCTCTTCAACCACTCACAAAACCCTCTGCTTCATCCAGACAACAGGACAAGTGTCAACTGCCTCTCCCCTGGCTGCTGACAGCTCTTGATTGCCATTACACTGACTGGGGCAGTGCAAGTTTCTAAAGCAGAGTTTTCAAGAGTTCTACATCCAGAGCTGAGGCCAGCATGGTAAAAACAAGGTTGGGAGCAGCTCCCACAGCAGTGGCTTGCACAGAGTTGCCACTTCCTTTGGAAACCTGGCCCCAATTATAGATGCTGAGCTTTCGTGCAAGCCCGGCCCTTAAAGCCTGTGCCTGTTCCCACTGCAATCAGTGGCGACTGAATCAGTTCTGATTGATTTAATGGGGACAGGCACAGAGACTTAATTAGAAAATTAGTAACTGCAAGGAAAGGAGAGAATGCACAACAGCCTGCCAGATCTCTGGAAGGAAGCAAGCAAAGAAGCCAGTTGTCCCTAGGACCAGGATTTTAGCCTCTCACCAAAAAACAAAACAAAAAAAAGGATAATGAAAGAGATTGGCAAAATGGCCCTGAAGCTGTTTTAAACATCTTGTATAATATATAATTGCTTTTCAGCTGTTGAGTACTCTACTTTTAGATCTGTCCCCTGGGAAGAAAATATGAAACACGCTGAAATGCACAGCCCTTAACAGCAATCAGCATTTTCAACTTTCCTTTGTGCTGGAAGTAATTAAAACTTTGCTTAAAACTCCTTGCTATTTGACAGGTACAAAGAGATCAAGTCTAAGGTGTGTTTTTCATGTTAGTCCAGCTGAGTGCCAGAGAGGTATTTTTCACCGGCTCTTGTGTTTTAAGAAAATTGCGATTCTCAGCTCATTACTCCATGAAAAATCCTAATGTCTGGAGGCTCACAGCCACAACACTCCAGAATTTTTATGTGCTTGGAGGATTAACTGCAGTCATGGAGGGCTTGCATAACAGGCTTGGGGGCTACTTGTACACTGGTAAATGCATGCAGCAGAATGCAGGACCACCAGTGCCAAGCCAAGCTGTGCAGTGTTAACCCTGGTGAACTCTCATCTGTAGTGTTTGGGAACTAACTACCCTTTGAGGAAACTATTCCTCTGATGATATTTGAGCTTGTTTTGGACAGAAGTATCTGCCTAATACCTACTATGACCTGGGCATCAACAATCATTTGCCTATGGGCAGTAAGAGGATCAAGGCCTGGGAATATGCAATGGAGTATTTGATAGCATAGATATAGGGTAAGAATTAACTTGGATATGTTTTATCGGGGATAAACACTGAGTTATGTTTATTAGCCTGGGTGAAGCCATTTTGTTCTACCCTCAAATAAGGGAAATATTAGGAGCTCAAGAGACTCTGGCTCTCCCACTTTCAGCTATATATGACACAAATATACCAGTTGCTGGCTGTGATAGGGGTCTGAGATGTAGGATGCCAATCCATGAGAAAAATTCTTTGTCTAAAAAATCCCTCATGTTCAGAGCAGTGTCCTGTTGGAGTTAATTGCTAAGCTACCAGCAGTCAAGAAAGAAACCAGAAGCTATAACTTTTCAATTTTCCAAAGCTCCAGAATAGGTTCTAATTCAGCTAACAAAATGTATCAACCTAGAATTCAGTATAGAAGGCAAGATATGGGGTCAAAACCTTTGAAGTGGGCAGAAATTTTGCCTGTGAGAATACTGAGATGCAGGCCCTTCATTAGCAGCACCCAGCCCTTGGCAAAAGTACATCTTGCCTTTCTCCTCCACAACCTTTCATCACTGTGCTGGCTGGGTTAGCAGAGAGCACTTACACAATCTCTGCAGCCTCCTGCCTCTGGAACAACAGTACAGAAGCAAAACACCACAGGGGATGAAATGAGGCAACAGAAACATCTAGGTGGTGCTGGGACAGCATGCAACAGCTCGCTTTTGATGTGAAGGTTGGACTTGATGATCTTGCAGGTCTTTCCCAGCCTCAATGATTGATTCTATGAAGCTGCTCAGACAGACAGCGTGCTGTGACAGTTCATTTCTAGGTGCAAGCTTAGCCCCTCAGTACAGAAAAAGCAAGTGTATCTAAGCAGAAATCTTGCAGCTGAATGTGCTCAGGGATTGGTGCACTCTGGTAAGGGCATAATTTCTGGACATGTACAAAATCTCCTTAAAATGCCATTTGTTAGAAGGGCACAGCTAACATCACAGTAGTGGCATTGCAGTATTTACATAATATTCTCTGAGAAAATTGTGTATGTATCAGGATGACACTGGTAGCCAACATTACATTCAAACATCTTCTGTAATCTCTATATGAGTAATGTGCTGTAATTGCCCATTACTGCTTAACTCCCAAAATATTATGAGCTACTCTGATTCTCTGCCTGCCATAATCTCTTTTTGTGTCTGACTCATGGACAGCGTCTTCCAGACACACTCACATTGGTTAGCACCTCAGGGTTGCACCATCCAGCATCATGCTCATCCAAATGGTTCAGGCTGTGAGGAATTCTATGTATCTGCATGCACCCCATTTACTTTCAGAGGTTGGCAGACTGCAGGGATGAACTTCCCAATTTATGAGAACACAGGCTGAAACTACAAACAAAACACATCAGAGCCATCATCCCACTTTGCTTGTACTAAGCCATAATGACAGTTCTTAAGAAATAAATTGGGTAAACACAGAAATGACAAGCAAATAAGGCACAATCTGTCTTACTGCATTTACATTTTTAATAGTCTTTCAATTGTTTTAAGAACAAGCATTTTTAGATGTCATAAAAAGGTACAACATGTAGCCGGATGGCCTCTGCATGGAAGAAAATATCCCTGTGAAAATGTGTCTCTTTGCCCTCTAGGAACTGTTACTTCACATATAACTTACAGTACAAGCAGACAAGGCTGAGTTCAAAAGTTGTAACTTCGTGGTGGGAAGTGCCTTTTGTGTGAGCCTAATACCCACACCGTGCTGAGAAAGTGGAAGCCTTTAGTACAAGGCCTTTGCCAGAGCAAAGATATTTACACATTTAGAAAAAGAAGTATCAGGCTATAATACAGAATCAAAAAAGAGAGAACATCCCCATTTCTCCACTATCTGTGCTATTGAAACCAGGTAACTTAAACTCTTGAAAACTTAGATAGGGCTCCCAAAGGAGCTTCTTTGTATGTGGCCCTGCATACCCCATAAAATACACTAATTTATCCAACTTGCACACCAAACTTTCTAAGTGCATAGACCTTTTGTGTAATTAAAAGTATAATTATACCTATAATGACAATTTCCTTATGGCTAACATGGGCTATCCAGATGTGCAGCTCCAAGTGCTTCTCTTGGGCTTCATAGGTCCAAAGAGCACAAAACTGAAAACATTTTGAATTTCACTCCCCTTACTGCAACAGCCACTCATGTACCCTTTCCTTACTGGAATACTTCACTCCATCAGTAGGTATTTAATGGATTTGTTATGTAAAACGCTACTTCATCTGGCACAACGTCATTTTTCATGTTTCTCTGGGAGCAGCCCTTTGACAGCTTTCCAGGGCAGAGGATGCAGGCCTAGGTCCTGTATCGCTGCTCCCCGTTCCCAAAACACAACATCCTGTTTGCAGTCCCGGCTTAGCTGGCAACAGCATCCGCCCAAGCTGGAGCCCTGGGAACTTCTCTATCCTTCATCTCTCTTTCGCTAATGAAAGGGAGAAAACAGAAAGAATAAGAAAAACCAGCCCACGAACTGCTGCTAAGGAGGAAAGTGGCACCACTACCCGCATTGCCACACCCACGGCGCTGCCTCACACCCTTCTTTTAGCGCGGCCGGGCCAGGCCACCCCTCAGCCCTTCCCTAACGCGGCAGGGCTAGCCGGGCGCCTTATGTAAGGGCAGAGGCGGGGCCGGCACGGCTGTGGGGGTGGCGGTGGCAGCAGCGCCATGTCCTGGTACCGCAACACGGTGTGGTTCGTCAAGGGGCTGCGGCACTACACGAGGTACGGGCGGCGGCCGCCCGGGGCCTGGGAGGCGGCGTGGGGCGGGCACAGCGCCCGGGCCGGGGCGTTCCTGTGTGTCCGCGGGCGCTTACCCATAGCCAAGCCGTGTTTATTTGGTATTTTTATGGGTGGCTGCCCGCCCCCGCCCAAGCGGGCGGATTCCAGCCCCGCTCGGTGAGCGCCGCCCTCCGAGGGTCGAGATCAGGGCTGGGTGGCTCGGGGCGGCGAAACGCCACCGCGAGTCGTCGCTTTCATTGCCAAGCACTGGAACAGACTGCCCAGGGAAGTGATGCAGACAGCATCCCTGGAAGTGTTGAAAAAACACCTGAATATGGCACTTGAGGACGTGGTGACGTGGTGGTGGTAGTGGTGCGGGGTTAATGGTTGGACTTGATGAGCTTAAAGACTTCTCTCCAACCTTGATGATTCTATGATACATTGCTGATCACATTGTCAGTGATGGCCTGTTCCGTGGGTACAGAGAGTAAACAGGGCAATTACTGGATGCTGAGTTGTGAAGGGCAAGTGCTTTTCAACCCACACTTGTGTTTATTTTGGAAGGGCTGCCTTCTAGTTTCTCACAGGTGTCTCTTGATTTGTTCAGAGGTGGTTACGAGTCTGCTTCCAAGCACTTCAACTCAGCTGATGTGGAGGTGGATGTGGCTGGAAGATCCTTCTTGGTCACTGGTGCAAACAGTGGCATTGGCAAGGCCACGGCCAAGGAGATAGCGAGGAGAGGTGAGCAGGGCTGCCATGGAGCTCCCAGGAGGCTTACAGAGAAGATGGAAGGGAAGCGGGTTTTGCCTTCCGGCACTTTTACACAGACACAAATCCCTGGGTTGTGGGGGCATTTCACAAGGCTCTTAGTGTGGGTTAGAGGTTTAAGCACAGTCAGTGCAGTGAAAACTGGGATAAGGAAACCAAATCATTAGAGAGGATCTGCAAATTGTTTTTCAAGTGCATGTTTACCAAAACTATCTATGTTATAGTGGCATCTAAGGATGTTGGTGATGGATCAGTATCTGTTAGAGGCTAATTCGGTACAAGTATACCTTATATCTATTCAGCCTGGCTGAATTTGAACTGAGGAACCTGCAGATGTATCATACGATGAAAGAAAACAGTTGTCTTTACAAAAATGAGATGGGTGAGCATAAAAAAAAATTATGTGGCTGTTCTTGATCTTAATGATAATACCCTGGAGTTTGTGCCCTTTGACTGATTACATGTAATTATTTTTTTATGTTCTCTGTGTGCAAGGACATGGTATGAACTGGGCCTAGCTGCTGCTGAAGGATAAAGCTAATCCCTTACAGAGTTGACAAAATAATTCCTGTTGTGCAAGAGTGACAGGAGTTCTGGCACGTAGAGTGAAAGGGAGGAGCTTGTGGCTCTTTTCTCTCTTTGTGTGCTTAGGTTTCGTAACTATCTTACAAAGGAAAGTGGCGATTTAGTTAAATAAGGCTAATTCAAACCTGTTAGCATCAAAGAGTCTTGGGTTAAAGATCTACATCAGTGCCAACATGTGATTGATTTCAGGTTCCCACTACTGCTATTGTACATAATCACTTTATGTAAGTGTTGCTTTGTCAGGTGACTGTTTTGCTCACAAATGGATATCTCTACCGGGTTTTGCAAGCTGGAAAGCTGGCTGGATCTGTATGGGATTTGGTCATCATGTTTAGCAGAACAACCTTGGGCTCAGTCTGATTTGTTGTATGGGCATTGCTGTTCATATGAAGTTAAAATGACTTCCTGGTCCCATCCTCGGATATCTCACTTTGAAACTCAGTGTTAGCTGTTGGGGCTCAGGCTTCTAGTTGAATCTCTTCAAGTATGACAAGAAAATAAGGAATTCTGACCCAGCAGAAGAATAATCAAGCTGTGTTGGCTTTACCTTCAAGCACTCAGATATTTCTAACTAATGATGATCTTGCTGACAATTTCTGTAGTCTGAGTTCAGCTTTTCTCAGAATTAGTGTCTTACAGATATTCGGATTTGGGCTTTACTCTATGTCTTGTGAACTGCACTTCCAGCTTGATACAATCTTCTTCCAACTACTCTGACTATTCCCATGTATTAAGTTCAAATTGTTTCAATCTTTACCAAAGAAAATACATCTAAATTCCTTTCCTAGTGTAGTGGTCACACCTAAACTTCCCCTCTGTCCTGGTGCTCAGTGGAAAAACCTCTTGTAGATGAAAGGTTTCATTATCAGACCCCAGCCTGGGCTGTGCAGTGTGTGACTGTATCATCCCAAGGTAGACCTGGTGTTTTGCATTTGGGTTCTGGACACTAAAAGTGTGACCTGACACAGTGGTTGTTTCTATTATGGATTAATTATGTTTCTATTAGGGATTAAGTCCTTGTGGTTTCTAAAGGTGGACACCTTTACAAACAGGCAAAAGTAAAGAGTGTAGGTATTCCTATGATTGAAATTCACACATGACTTGTAACAATCAGAGAATATGAAGCAAAAGAAAAAAAAATTTGCTCAGCTGTACTTTAGTCTTGTGTTTGAAGACTTTCTTCAATATGGCTAAGTGATGAGGTTGTGTTGAGTGTCCAGGTCTCTGAGAAGAGCCTTGCCTTGTGTCTTCCCTTCATGAAAAAGTTGGTTGGAAGAGACCTTGAGAGGTCATCTTGTCCAGCATCTCACATGAAGCAGGACTTGGCAACGGTAGATCAAACCAGTCATTGCTGTCTCTCACTGCTTGATACCCACAAGGATGCAAATTATGCATCCTCTTGAGAAAACCTGGTCTATTAAGAAAACTACTGAAAATTATTTTTCTGATGAAAAATAATTCAGATGGCCTGAGCCTCCCAAGCTGCAATTGAAGCCGTAGTCCTTGTCATATCTCCCACTGCTGAGAATTCTGATATCTGGCACTTTCATTTCCTTTTCACAGAGCAATTCTAGTCACTTGTGTTGTTCAAGCCCTTTACTGAACTTCCTAAGGCATATATTAAAAAAAAATAAAAAAAAATCTATGATGCAGATGCCTTAGCTTCAATTTCCCGTTTAGCTCTGGTATTTCACCCACTAAACATAATGTACAGACTTGACAGAAATGGTTTGAGCACGCTTAGGGTGCAGTGGCCTTTTCCATACGTGTAGCCTTGTGTGATGACCCTGCCCGCCTTCACAGGAACCAGAGCCAAGCGGAAATGTTCCAGCTTTTTTCTTATATCCAGTATCTCCCCTAATTAAAATGCTGATGTCTCCCCCAAATGCAGTTAGTAATTAATTATCAAATGCTTTTCTCGTCGCAATCCACCAGGTGGCACAGTTCATCTGGTTTGCCGAAACAAGGAACGAGCTGAAGTTGCCAAGGAGGAAATAGTGACGGAAACGGGCAATCAGGTGAGTTGGTTTTTAGTCTTTTGTTTACTCTTAGAAAGGTTGTTAATATTAAAGACTGTTCAGGCCTTGAAATACTCTTCCAACATCTTGCTTTTGTGTTTTTAATAGTATTTTCATACAGACATGGAAACATCTAGCAGTTTATAATTCCAGTGATTAGAAGTGATTAACTTCAAACCATTTGAATCGCTTAACTTCATTAGGTGATGTATTCTGTGATTAGTAACATCATCACCAACATGCTGTTTTATGTAATGTTTGTTGTTGATTTGCTTTTTGATGTCCTACTTACTATTCCTAACAACATGGCTGAGGCTTTTAAAAGTTAATGCATTGCAGCACTCTTGCAACAACATTTATGAGTCTACAGCATCAGAGCTGAAGGTTTTATGTGTCTGAATAACACGCTCTTGATTTGCTAAGGTTGGCTGCTCTGTGAAGTCCTGTGTGTGGTCCTAATCCTGTGCTCTACATGCCTTTTCATCTCCTTTTCTTGTAATGCCTCTTCCTTCCCTCTGTTACACATTCTTTTTGTTTCTGTATAGATCACTCTAGGGTACACCCCTGTATCCGTCACTGTTGCTTTTGTTAGTTGTTCAGGAGGGTGTGCTTATGGAGAGGTTCACTAGTCATTATCTTTCTGTCTTGGTGCCCTAGTGTTGTCTGGGATGGAGTTAATTTCCTTTCTAGCAGTTCCAGTGGTGCTATGCTTTGGATTTGTGACCAAGCCAGTGTTGACAATCCACGTTTTAGTTATTGCTGAACAGTGCTCACACAGCATCAAAGCCTATTCTCATTCTCACACCACTCCACCAAGTGAGCAGGCTGGGGTGCACAGGAAGATGGGAGGGGTCACACTGGGACAGCTCAGCTGGCCAAGGGGACACCCCAGACCATATGACATCTTGCTCAGCAGTAGCACTTGGGAGGAAGAAGGAATAAAAGGGGATATTCACAGATATGGTGTTTGGCTTTCCAAATCACTGTTGCATGGGATGAAGTTCTGCTTTGCTGGGGGTTGCTAGATGCCTGCCTGACAATTGGAAATAGTGAATTAATTCCTTGTTTTACTTTGTTTGCACACTCAGTTTCTGCTTCACTCGTTAATGTCTTTATCTCAACCAGCAAGTTTTGCCTGTTTTGTCCTTGTGATTATCTCCCCATTCCCCCTGGGAGTGGAGTGTGTGAGTAAATAAGGTTGTATGGGGCTGAACTACCTACCAGGGTTAACACACAGCACTTGGATGGAGACTTGTCTTCATTTTAAATAATGATTTGTCTCTTGTACATGGTATTTTGATTCCAGTAATAGTTTTTAATGTGGATCAAAAATTCTGAAGACTTTTTTATGGTTAGAGATGTCATATTGACTAAATTTCTGCTCTTTGATTTCAGCTCCCTAGTGTGACACAACTAGCATTACTCTTCATTTCTTTAATGGAGGTGAATTAGATCAGTCCTGATGTAGAAATAAATACTTTCTAGCTGTCTATAGCTGTATAATCCCATGGCTGTAGTAAGGCTGATGATTAACTGTGTTACCTCCTTCTCCAACTGCAGTCAGGCTGCCTAGGAAGAGAGGTGAGTTTGACTTCAGAAGGTTCCTTCATGTTCTGTTTTCTGTCACCTGGTGAAAAAACTTGAGGCAAATAATATTCTTTCTCTAAAGGCAGCATAATTACTGCATTCCCACTTTTTGGTAGGCTGCAGACTCGTAATTTCTGTAGTCCTGAGAGAGTGTGAGGGCACTGCAGGACTTGTTTGTGACCCAGCAGCTCACAGTGAAGTGTTAGATGAGCTGTACAAGAGGCCCTGTGGGACACGTGACTGCACTGGGAAGAGCACTTTAATAAGGAGCCCACAAGAACATCCTTCTTTATAAGTGCTCATTCAGAAGCAATCCAGAGAGATAATAAAATGCTTTATCTGCAACTTGACAAGCTGTATCCAGACTGAACTTGCTCTTCCTGATAACTTGGATGGAGATCCTGTTATAGTGTACACTAAAGATTTTTTCCATCTTCCACAGTACATGCTGGAGTGCAGTGCTGGCGTGGAGTTATTTGGCATTCACCTGCCCCTAGATCTTGGAACTGGAAAGTTCTCCTAATCTGTTAAAATAGATCAAGTCACAGAGATTAGGTTTACTTTGAAAATGGCTTTGCTGCCATTGAGGACTTTGAGGGAACAGGCCTGAACATCCCTTTCCTGAGTCAATGTGACAGTCTTCGGCAGATAAGTGTTGATTTAGATCTTTTTCAATCTCTGAAATCCCTTGTAATACTGAACATCTGCCCAAAAGACTTTACCTCTTGTGTACCAGTAGATAATGGTATTAGTTTTAAAAGTAGAAAGTTTTAAAGAGGTATCCAGCTTGAACCAGCAGAGCAGTTCAAGTTTTTGGTCAGAAATTATTCACAAAATGGATATGGTTGGAAGGGACCACAGTGGGTCATCTGGTCCAATCTCCTTGATCAAGCAGGGTCATCCTAGAGCACATTATTACAATGAGAAAATTCTGACCCAAACTCAGCTACGGAGCTGAAATCAAATGGCTAGAGAGAAAATCATGTGCTTTTTATCTTCAGGGAAGCAGACTTACAGGCAGGGAATAATGCCATATAATTTCTTCAGCTTTTTCACTTTTCTCATTTGCTTGTATAATGAGTATTTAAAGAAACAACTTGGAAAGAGAGGAGGCCCTTTAATGATTATTTGTTTTGCAAGAGAACACATCCTCTGCATAATTATTTTAAAATCTTTTCCTGAAGTACGTCATAAGACTGACTATCTATGGTGTGTCTTTGAGGTGAAGTGCTATCTAGGAGAAGAGTAGGAGTTGATGTGCCTTTGTATGCTGGTAAATGCCACTGTGCTTGTACTATGGAGAATGCAAATCTGCAAAAAGCAAAAGAATTGTCTGTAGCAAACAGCAAAAGGTTTTTGATGTTTTGGAGGGAGGAATTACTTCTGGCTTTAGTGGTTTAGAAAATGATAATTTTGCTCTATGTTAAGCCTTTTTTTTTTTCTTTCTATTGCATCCACATGCTGGCCATAGTATTGCAAAACATTGCAAGAGTGTTGTGACGTGGAGTGACTGACAAGGGTTTAGCAGTTAATGCAGCAAGGGGATGCAGGAAGGCACCCAGCACTCAGAGACAGCTGGAGTGGGTGCAGTGATGCTCCTGAAAGCATGCTTTACCACCCTGCCTGGAGCAACTGTGGCTGGCACACGGGGCACTAGCCCAGACAGGGGCTGCAGAGGGATAATGTGGCAGATGTTGGGTTGCAGGGAGTGACTGGTACTTTTCCTTGAGCCTGGGGCAGCGCATGATGGTGGCTTCATCTGGTTCTGCTGTCCTCAGGGTGCTGAGCTGCCAGGTAATGCAACAGCAGATGAGCAGCTAGAGAACCATAGGGAATAGAAACAGGAGATTGACAGGGTCTCTACAGAGAGTAGAAAGCACATTGCATGGAAGGAGGGATGACTGGAAGCTGCATTTGAATAAGTGATGTATAGAGACTTCTAAGATGGGGAGGAATGGAAGCTTGTGAATGCTGGCAACAGAAGGCAGCTCCTTCTCTGCCTGCAGATGTGCATTTATAGGATAGGTATAGTGCCATGGTAACAGATGAGGAAGAGCAAGCTCTGTCAGGGGAGGTGTTGGAGACGGATGATCCTGAACAGTTGTTGACAGTGGGAGGAAGTGGTGGGTGATGATGTCTGAAGGCTCCTTCCTGTGGGGGATGCAGGCAGCCGTCTGCAGTCTTGGCTTGATGACTTGAGAGGTTTGTCACTTGCAGGGACTCAGATGTAAGTATTGCAGAGAGTCTGCTGAGGCTGATCTGGACCTTGGCCTAATGCCTCTTGTTGCCCAACCACATGGGCACCCTGACATTGTGTGGGGTGACCTGGAGTTCATCAAGAGTGTTTACAGAGAGTCAAGGGCATGGAAGCCCTAATAGTGGTCTCCTAAGTCTATACAGTGAAAGGGAAGGGCTTGGGTAGGAGCATATATGCCCTGCAGGTCAACACCTGAATGGTCAGCTGGTGTCACTTTGGCCTTAGCCTTTATGGCCTCTTGGGCATTCTCTGTTAACTATGCTTTGCTGAGCAGCAATGACAAATTGGAGCAAAAGTGCCTTTGCCAACAGGTTTGCTAAGCCTGGTGAGGAGGCTTTAAAATGGTTTCATTGGTTTGTGGTGACCAAACCCAGAAGAGTAGTAGAGTCATGGGAACAGTGAGTATGTGTCTAGGGGACAGCAAAACGGAGGAAGCTCTCATAGTTTTCATGAGAAAGCAGCATGTCTGGGAGCCCATTTCAGTGCCTGATACCCTTCCAGTTCTCTCTCTGATCCCTTTGGTGAGATGACTCTGCCTGTGGACAAGAGGGTAGCAGTGATCTCCTTAACTTTGACAAAGCCTTTTATATGGTTTGCCTGTGGTGTGTTTTTTTTGGTTTATATGGTTTGATATCCTTGTAGCCAGTTTGGAGAGATGTGGTTTGAACTGGCAGATGCAAAGGTGGGTGGAAAACTGTCTAGAACATGTGGCTTCAAAAGTAACAATCAACAGTGCAGAGCTGATCTGTTAATGATTTTTAGTGGTGTCCCCTATGAGTCACTACAGGGGCAAAACTTGATGATATCTTTAAGAGCACAGGTGACAGAATGCAGTGCAGTCTTTGTCTAGCTGGCTGGAAAGCAGATGGTGGAAAGGGACCTGAGAGTGACGAGTTGTTGTTTTGTGAGCATTGTCCTGGGGCAAGGGAGGCCAACCATACCCCAGACTGTACGAGCATGAGTCTAGCCAGCAGCCTGAGTGAAGTGCATCTTCCTCTCTATTAAGCCTTGGCAGAACCACAGCAGGAGTCCTGTGGCTGGCTTTGGGCTCCCCAGGATGAGGAAGTCATCGGTGTCCTGGAGTGAGTCTAGCAGAGGGTAACTAGGGAGACGGGATGTGTGATGTACAAAGTGACTTTGAGAAGGCTGATCTTCCTCAGTGTTGAGAAGGCTAAGATGGGAGTGTGTAGGGGAGGCACTACCATGCTTGGAGGTCTGCAGTGGGAAGACAAGAGGCAGCTGATACAGATTGGAACAGGGACAAAATTCTGAGTAGACAGTAGGAAAAATGTTTTCACCGTGAGAATGATCAAATGCTGGAGGCTCAGGGCAGGGGGCTCAGGCAGACTGGTGGATCTCCATGTTTGCCAAGCAGCCTCCAGAGGTCTCTTCCAGCCTAGATTATTCTCTAATGCTGTGCCCTTGAACATTTCCTTGGAAAGTTCAGCCAAAGAGAAAGCTGCTAAATTGTTTAAACTGAAATTTTGCAAGCTTTGCAATACTTTTCTGGTTCTCTGCTATGCCTGACTGTCTGTCACATATATTTATCTAAGTAGGACTCTCTGTTAATAATTTTGGCATTAAAAATCTGTGTCTCAGAAGCAGCTGACTCAGTGACTAAACATGTTTTAAGGACTAGAGTTAAATTTTGCAGTTGTGCATGTATTAATTGTGTTCTGGATACAATATTTTTTTCATACTACTTAAATACCTTTTCATCTAGACAGGCCTTAACAGGGTTTCTCTTCATCTTCCCTGTTGATTATGACTTAGTTTCTTTTCCTTTAGAATATCTTCTTGCATATTGTGGATATATCTAATCCCAAGGAAATATGGAAGTTTGCTGAAAAATTTCAAAATGAACATAAATTAAATGTGTTGGTAAGTTTGTGTACTTTAATCATGTGTGTCTGTCTTGGGAGTGTGTGACCTATGTATTTGTCTGACAGGTCATGTAGATTTGACAGTCTGGCCCACAGTTCTCTCCTTAATTTTTTCTAATCTTTTTTTCCAGGAGTCTCCATGGTTTGCGTGCTTTTGTCCCTTCTCAATTAACACAGATGTGCTACAAAAAAAGATAAAAGCAGTAATTTTATAGCTGCATCTTTGGAGACACCTACATTTTCTCTTTGACTTTCATTGCTACCAACATTGTCCCTCTTAAAGCTAGACCTTCTGAAAGATTAAACTTTTGCAAAAAGTCCGAAGACTAAAACAGAGCTAGGGAGAGAGAAAACAGTTCATCATCATGGTTGGCAAGGGGCTCAGTGCAGTTCCTCCTTTATTTAGCAGTGCAAATTTGCTCCGGGAGCTGTACTACAGCTGAGGCACCTGGAGCAGCTCCTTTGGTGCTTACTAGAAGAGGAACACCTGATAAAAAAGTAGGAAATAACTTTTGAGGAATGGCAGTGAACATGCAGGAAGGTGTGTAGGGCCAAATGTTTTTTTTTGAGGTGGGAAAGAAAAGTCTGAGCTTCTTCTGGAAAGTAATGCAGAGAAATGTGTCAGAGACTATGCTAGCTGCACACAGCTTGCAATCATGTTTTATTGAACAAACAAAAGCTACAGTGTGTAGCTTTGTTTTGCAGTGTTAGAAAACAGAAAATTAACATAGACTGCTCATATGTATGGATTTCCTTGTAGATATTTGTGTAGATTTTGTTTAAAGGAGTTGTTTTACAGATCAACAATGCGGGGTGTATGGTGAATACCAGAGAGTTAACTGAAGATGGACTTGAAAAAAATTTTGCAACAAACACTTTGGGTGAGTATTGAAGGTTTAGTTCTGGAACATACCTATTTTGCTTACAGAAGTGTGTTTTTATAGCTGGGTTTGTGAGGTGTGTGCTCCACCTGAAAGGGGCATTGTGTGTGAACTGTGTGGCAGTGGTGTAAGAGGGACAAATGGTGACAAGTCAAGAGGGAAAGTGGAGATGTGGAAGGGCAGGGAAAATGGGAAGCCAAGTGGAAGGTTTCCCAACAGAAGCTGTGGAGAAGAGGTGAGCAAACAGCCAGAGAGAAGAGCTGTCTGACACTGCTGATATCTGTAAGGCTGAAAGCTGCACCTCTTGCAAAGAGACACCTGGTGCTTGCATCAACCCAACAGTCCTGACACTCTTCCCCCTCCACCTCTGCACAGGGTAGGTGGATCTCTCAAGAGACTGTCTTTAATATATTCAAAAGTAACACATTAGGGGAAAACTGTGGTGCTTTGTTTCTCTATTTTCCTCCTGTTCATCAGTATCTGGGATGAAGAAGGGGAGAATCTAGTCTATAAAGATAAGGCATTTATAGAACTAGTATAACCTGGGAACCATTGTTGGTTTTTATTCTTAGCCTTTTTCCTATGTTGGTTCCTTAAATCCTGTTTATGTTTGAAAACTAAAATTTTAGGATAAATGTCTTGTGCTTCAGTGTTACTGTGCATACAGCTCATTTTTCTGCAAGTCTGAATACATTAAACAGACAGTTAAATGAAGTATAAAGGCACAGAATCATTTACTTCAGACTGATCTTCTGCTAACATTCTTCTGTTTTTCATGGTCAAAAAATTCCAAAAGAGTTTTGTATTGCCAACAAATTTCCCTTGGCTCCACAAGTACAAGAGCTTCTACCTTGAGGGATTTATTCACCTTAAATTAGTTTTTATCCCCTTGGTCTTTCAGACAAAAACACAGCAAAGTGCAAAGGTACAGTTCTTCCAGAGAGAAGCAGAGTGAAACAAACATAACACTCCAGATGCAAAAGCATGTTTTGGTTTAGTTTTAGACATTGAGGATATTAAGTGCTGAGGAGCCGTACTAGTACAACACTTGAATTATATTTTATTGCACAAGTAGAAGCAGCAAATTCTGCTTTTCCAGCTGTAAATCAGCCTTACTAGAGTTATACAGCTGCACAAAGGAAACTGAATTATGGTTGTAGGAAAATAGGAAAATACTTGTATTATCTTTTGTGGATGTTACTTACGGATCTCCTTTATTCATTCGTGTATCACTTGCTGCATGATTGTATAAGAAGTGTAAGGAGGTAAATAATCCTCTGTTGTCCAACTTCTTCAGAGTTCAGACAAGGACTAGCCTGCTCTCTCTAGACAAAAGTACGGATTAAATTTCGAATCTTTTTAGAGCAGAGTGGGACTTAGTTGAGCTGGAAGAAGCTGGCAGTGCACCAGGAAGCTTCTGTGCTTGCAGGCCAGACACGCATGAAAGACCAAGGCTACAAACCACAGGTTTTTTCTTCGAAGTCAGGGGTAGGGTAATAAATCATAACATCAGGAGAAATCTGTGTGGAGAAAGACCTGTCAGAGTAGATGCTGTGTTATTTCCCTAAGTACTAGGTGCCTTTAGGTGTGTTTTACTTGGGAGAAGGTATTTCTGTTTCAGTAACTAGCTGTGGTTATAGGTTCCCAGAGAAAAACCTGGCTAAATTAGATATGGCTGGTGTGTAGGTTGGCTGTAAACTTGAATGTGGTCTGAAAGAACAAACTAAATTCCCCTCTCTGCACCAGTAATGCTAAAGCCTGAAGGGTGATATGGGCTCAAGGCCCTTGTTTGGAAAAAGTGCAGTTGTCCTTCACTTGACTAACAAGATAGAATAATATCAATATCTTTTGCAGATCTTTACATGTAGGATGCTCCTTCCATGTTTCTTTCACTTTTTTTTCCTACCCTGGGTCTCTGGTCTAGTAAAGGAGTGTGTAGGTTGTAACTATTTAAAAAGGTAAGACTGAAATATAACATGCTTTAAATGCACAACACAGTTTTTGAATTCTGTATTTGATATCTGATTAACATTTCTATAAACTGTAAAGTTGCTCATTTAGGTGTCTGTAATGCTGTGGAACTTTTAAATCTAGTCCAGGAATGTTTTCTTCTTGGCTGATCTGTTAGTCCATTTTTGAGCATAATGGATGTCAGTGTTCAATTCTAATTGATGATCATACTTGTGAAACATACTTTATATCCTGATCTTTTCTTGGGCACACATGGGACAAAAATGACTGCATAAGTCCTCTATATGAATATGTGCAAAAATAGCAGTGGTTAGAATAGAAAGTAAAATTCCCTTAATGTAAAACAAGCTGACTGGCTAATTGAGGATGGCAATGGAAACAAGAGGTGCATAGTCCTCTCTAGTACGGTCAGAATATGCAGGTGGATGAAGTTCATGAAAATGTAAAATGCAGGTTGATAGTTAAGGTTTTGTATGGTTTGTTTAATATTCAAGTTCAAACTGTGAAGTGCTTTGAGCAGGTGGTGGCAGCTGCATCTGTGCTGCTGCCTGTGGCACCCTTACAATGAGTCTGAGGCAGAAATGCTGCATGGCTCGTTGTAGTTCTGTTGTGGATGTCGAATGAAACATCTTGCATTTTTTCCCTGCTAGAGGCTCAAGAATTGTTGTCTGATTGCTGGAGCTCAGTGACTGTAGAGAGCAGAATGGAACACTTAGACTGTAATGTAGGAGCAGTGGCCAGCCATGAGTCTGAAATAGGTCTTTGCTGATTGAAACACACTTTCAAATAAACCAAATGGAGTGACTCGCTTGTGGGCAGATTTCCTGTGGACCTGCCAATCCTGATGGGCGGACTTTTTTCTCTGTCCTCTCGTTTGTGCGATGTTCCCCTTATATATCTTCTTGTGGGCTGACCACGTACTCAGGGTTGTACCCAGGAGCTGGGCAGCAACAAGCAGTCATTTCTGCTGATGAGTCTTGCAGACTTCTGAGTCAAAACTTTCTTTAAATTTAATTTTATTTTACTTCTTTTAGTGTTAACTCCCAGCAAAGACTATTAAAAATGGTGACATTCAGTCATTTTGGGAAAAAAACTTCAGCATTGATAAGCAAATGGAGGCAAAAGAAGCATGTTCTCATTGGAGCACTAGACATTTAGCTGAAACAATCCTTTTCCCTCTATTTTATTGCCTGCCTCACTTTGCTTTTACTCAACATATCTTCCTGCTTGACATGGAAAAATGGCATATATGTTACTTTTTTATTGCTACTTACCAGCCAAGGGGATGCTAAAACACACTGAGAGATAAATGATGCTCCCAGTATGCATCTTTTCCTCAATCTAATGTGCTCTCATGTTTTAATAATATATAGACATATACTTCCCCTTTGTGCAAGAAGGGTTAGAGCCAGAGGAAAGATGATGTTTATCTGTCATAGTAACACTACAACCCATCTATGGCAAACTGCCTAACCTGGATGGATGTTTGTCAGTCTCTTCCCTCCACAGGAACTGTATCTAACTGGTGTTTCACAGAAGCCAGTGCAGCCTGGTGTTCTGAATTACTTGGAAGTCACACAACTTGAATATCAGCTGTTAGTTTGCTGTAAGTTCAATGCCTGATCTTTGGCAAGACAACCTCATCTGTGAAAAGGAGGCTGTGGTTCCAGTTTTCTTTCTTAAGAATTTTGAGACTTACAGATCAGAGGTGGTATGAGAAAGGATAAGGTTGAATGTAATTGCACATGCACTAACTGTACTGAAGCCTGATTCCCAGGAGACAGAGGAACACTTATTGAGATGAGCTTTGTCATTTGAGGGAAATGTAAACCTTTATTTTGTGTTTCATGTTTATTAACTCTTCCCATACACTCTCAGTCATTGCTAGTGCAGTGGAATTGGCCCTCAGAGACAGCACACTAAAATCTTCATTCCTGATCTCTTACTCAGGAAAAGAGACTCAGGGATGTCTCTTACTGGGAACTGCATAAACTGCAGGCTTGAAAAGATAATCAGGCCAATGAAGAATGTCACTTTGTTTGTTGGGTGGTTTGGTTTGTTTCTGTGGTTTGTTTTTACTGGACTCAAGAAAAGCAAGCCAGTTTAACTGATTTCTACCAGATGAATGAGCCATTGAAATCTGTACAATAAAAGTTTTTTGGTGGTGTTGGGGTTTTTTTTGTTTGTTTGTTTAGGTTTTTTTGTTCCCACCTTTTTCACAGTTGAAATAACACTGTTCCTAATAATACTGCTGAGCTCAGGCAGATGAAGAACTTCACTGAGTATGGTGCTGGCTGCCTGCCCTTATTTGAATGTTAGCAGGGCAAAAACCTCACCAGCAGTGTGCCACTAATTGCTAGATAGAACATCAAGCAAAAAAACATTCTGGAATCCACCAAGACACTTGGATCCACAGTAATTGTATCATCAATTAATTTGATGTTATAAGTAGGTAGTGGGTTTACAATGTTACTTCTGCTGAAACCATAATTTTCTTCAAAATTGATTTATAAGGTACAGATTTTAGGGTCACACTAAATCTTAAAGCAAATCAGAATATGTGTTTAAGTACTTTTATTTTATGTGATAGCCTGTTAATTTTCAATCTGAAATATGTGAATCCTAAGGAGTCTTCTCCTGGTTCTGGCAGACTGATCTACACCACCAGCAGTTTGGAAATCTGTGTGCACAGTGTTTATATTTTCAGTTAAGCCTATCCTGTGTTTTGATTACTTTTGTGTTTTAGTACAGTGTTGGAATGCTAGAAATTTAGATTCAAGATTTTAGTACATAGTAGTATGTGTGAATTAAGATAGAGGATTTTGGGTGTTGTCTAAGTCCTTCTTCACCTTCTTCTTCCTTCTTCTTCATGGATTTAGGTGGTTTTCTGTAATTGGTTGATAGAGTCCGCATTGCAGACTTCAAGTAGTTAGTTATTAGGTTTAAAATAAAAATAATTTGTGGCATTTCATAATTGGGCAGGTTGTCCTTGAAAAGACCTAGTAAAGATAGAGAAGGACTCCATTTTGCCTCGTTTTTCTAGCTTACTAGTTGAGCTCACAGCTCATGAGTCTGTAAATACTATGAATGGATAAAATATAATAAACAGCCAAGTCCAAACTCAAAATCTACGTTTCCTGTGTGTCTCTATCCCAACCTTAGCAGAAGAAAAAACAAACCAAAACTGTTACAGTACAGCAAGACTTGCAGTTTTCTGTGAGAAAGGCCAGTGTCTAATACACTGGAGACTGCTGTCCCATGCACTAGGATAGCTTTCATTTGTTTATGTCATGACACCCACAGTGGAGCAATTGTTGGAAGAACATGCAGAGCTACCTTTGCACAAGACCTATTAATAGTGTCTTCCATAGAGTACCCTCAGCTTCTGCATCATGTCATGGGAAAGGTAGCATAACTTTATTTAGGAGTCTATGAGGCAGTCAGGCTGATTTTCGTAGTTTTGGGGCTTTTTAAAAAAAACTTACTATGTGAATCAAATGTTTATCTCCATAACAGTGCCTCATTTCCTACACATACATCACTAATATTTCACTTTTTGATTGTGACACCGCTGAATTAGTGCTCATCCAGGTTTCAGAGAAGTTCACTGTGTGGAGTCAAAAATTTGAGTTGTTAGAGCACAATATCAGATTACTCAACTAAATGGAGAAGATCTCAGAGCAGGTGGAACAATTACCAGACAGGTCACAAGGGAATGCCTGGTGATTCAGTATTTTTGGTGGGTTTTGTTTTTTTATATTTTTCAAGTAAACATGAAACTTAATGTGCATGAATAAAGTTTATTCTCATGAAATGCCACGCTCATTACTTTTACTGGAATGACCATGTTTAATGCATAGATTGGCAACCCCCCCCGTCTACTGTACCATATGATAAAGTTGGTTTATGGTGTGTAATGGTGCTCTATAGAAAAGTTTTAATTACTTTGTATTATACATGATTTCCTATTATGGGAGATCATATTCAAGGCATAAAGCCTACAGAAGTTTTTTCAAAGAAAAAATGTTAAGAGACTGTTTATCTTTAAAATAAATTGTACATCTATCCCAGGAGCCTTTTTAACTAGGGAAAACATGGCCAGCCAGTACTGTGTCAAACCTCATTACACAGAACAGGGCTGTAGCTTGTTCAGTAGGTTTTGCAAGTCAACTCTTCACCTTGGCAGAGTTCAGTGAGGGCAGGATTAAATCCTTTATACAGGTATGATAGACAGGGCTCACCTTCTTCTGCATTCCTGCTGCTTCTGAGCAAACTCCCAAATTCATCTTGCTGGACTCCTTTGTGTCACAGCAAATACTTCTCCATCAGAGGGAAATGTTGTATACCATTTATTTCACTGATTTTTTTTTTTCCCCGTTACACCAGTGGGAGACAAGCCTTCAGGCCACGTAGACAATGTACCTTCCAGTGACAGGAAATGGTGATGCACAAATCTGGCTCCTGTCACACAGTCCTATATGCAGGTAGTACCAGCTGTATATGCAGGAGATACCCAATAATTACTGTTTTCAGTGCAGGGCACAGCACTGTTGAAGGTTGCCTTTCCTTTCATGTACTTTCGTGTTAAACCATTAAAAAAAGCCCCAAAACAACTCAGTCTGTACTGTACACAGTTTGAGCACGGTGATAATTAAGTGTTAACCACATTTGATATGCTTTACCTTTTTAAACTAAGCTCTGTGGGAAAAAGTTTCTCCTTTAACAGACAAATTTTTTTTGCATCAGTTAGATCTATTGGAATGCTCAAGTGCTCATTTTGGAAAGGCTGATATCCAGTATATTGGTGTCAATAATCAAGTAGTGGCAAAAGGACATACAGTTTGGATGTTGCCTTGATTTCCTTATGTAGGGGCAGGGATGAATGTAGTTTCTTCTACCGAATCAGTCTTGATTTTCCTTGCAAAGTTTTTTTTTAACAAGAAAAATTTCCTCCTTCTGTTTTCATAAGGGCAGTGGCAGGCAATGCCTTCATTTGCTGCTTCCCATTTTACTCAGCAATTAATTTCTGTGTTAGTGCCTGCTGTGATACAGCTGTGCTGGGCCAAGTACCTGCCGTGAGGTACATGGCTGTGCCAGTGACCACACTGAGTGTTCTCCCAAGCTGTTTGAATGTCACTATCAAACTACAGGCCAGCTTTTGCACTGATAAAAATGGGGAGGTTTCAGCTGATGATGTATTCTAACCACCAATAAACCTTGTTAATAAAGTAGATCTGTTCTACTATTACCATTATAAGTTTCTTTTCCAGGCTGTTATACCTAGCAGACCAGCCCAGGCAAATAAGAATGTATAATATCCAAGTATTTTTGTCAAAGGAATGAGGAGTTTGTGTTCAAACACTTAAAATGGGGACAGTAGTTGGTGAAATACTCAGCCGTGGGAGAAATTAAATGCTGCAGCCTTAATGCCTGATGCCTTGTGTCTGTGTTTTCAGATACTGTTGCTTACCATAGGAAGCTGTGATCAAAACTGCTGTGTTTGCACTCTGTCTCAAAGCAAATGAGCAAGTGGTTTTGTGGGGCAAAAAGATGGAATGCTCTGGCTTTGTGGGATTTACTGAATTCTTAATAAACTTGAGGAACAGAGGAGATGTGGGCTTTGCAGTTAGTTTGTGGTTCTAAATAAGCACATAAACTTCTGACAAGCTGTAGTTGCTCTAAGCAGGATTTTGGCATTGAACATTTCTCTTATTCAGCTGCAAAACAAAACACAACTCGGTTGTTAATGAGGCAGCATTAGTGCATTCATCTTTACAGCTCTTTAGAATTAACAAATCAACATGAAGCCCCTTAAAAGTGTAAATTAATCTGCAGGACAGTAAGATGGAGCATCGTCAGAGCTGGTGCATTGCAGCTCTGCCTTTAGGAGATGCAGCTTATTTAACCAAGACATGATGTTACTTTTTTGAAGAATCCACAGCCAAACAACATTAAAACGAGGCTCTCAGCTTGTACTGAAGTGATTTACTTTGGATTTCTTCCTCTCCCTTCCGCCCCCCGCCCCCATCTCGCGGCAGCCTCCCCTGGCAGCCGGCGGGAGTTGTTGTTCGGGTGATGTCATCGCTCAGTCTCCCCGCCGCTACCAGGGGACACGGCCGGGCTCTCGCTATTCGCTGGCAACTGCCTTTACTCACATTTTCTGCTGAAGACAGGCTGCATTAACTCATCTGCGGTGCATTTGATTTGTGTGATTTGCCAGGGTTTTAAATATATTGTGTGTGTGTGGACATACTTCTGATTATATAGAGAGAGTGAAGGCTGCTGTGACTGACAAGGGAACTGAACAGTTTGTTCACCAAGCATGTAACGTTTGATTTTGGTCCCATATTTATAAACATGCTGTATTTTAACTGGGTGATCTCATTGCCTATGTGAAAGAGAGGTTATAGACATGCTGAAGTCTTCATGACTAGTGAAAAACACGGCCTCTGTAGCTCAGGGAAAAAATGTGTTTATCACTGATAGAATTGTTGAACTAGAACCACTAGTAAAGACATGAGAGGTAATTAGATGCAGAAACACTAGACTAAATGGGGTTAGATTCATTTTTAATTAAATGGATTTTTAAAAAAATACATTTAAACAGAAAAAAAAATCTGAAAATATTAAAAAAAACCCCTCTCTGTGTTGCACTCGGTTGCATGAAACATCACTAGGGTGTGTCTGTGTGTCTGAATCAAATATACTGCCAGTTGAGCAGTTTGTAAAAACAAACTGTGCTGGTCATGGTAATGGAATATATTTGTGTGGTGTGTAAAAATCCTTGCTAAACAAACATCATTAAAAGCATGGAAGGACACAATTAAGTTTCCCCCTGTAATCTTAGCTCAGCCTTGGGCAAGCAACAATAATATTTTTTCCCCCAAGGATTCCTTATCTTCCACAATGGTGATGCTAGAGATTTAAGGGGTGAGTTTTATGTGCAACACAAAAAGTGTCAGTATACTCTGAGTGATTTTATAGTGAGGAGGGAAAAATGGACAAGTCTTAAATGCATATGCAGTATCCTAAGAACTGTAAGTATGAAGGGCAGTTTCCTTCTCTTGTTCATGACCCAGCTTAGATCTGTGTGTACATGCTAGACTTGCAGGGGAAA
>VXBB01000543.1:640915-717576 GCA_013399915.1 Illadopsis cleaveri | reverse complement strand
TTTTGCCTTCAGATTCTCACAGATGAATGTAGTGAGCTGTTTTCTCTATAGGTAAAACAAACATGATAATCTATAAATAATCTATAATAATATAAATAATATATATAAATAATCTATAATAATCTAAAATAATCTATAATATATGCCTTTTGCTAAGTATATGGCAATGTGAACCACTACATGTTGAGTTGGCACACTGCAGGCGAAGTAGCAACAAAAAATCATTGTCAAATTCAGATCAGATTTCAGAGACAAAGAGACTTTGGGTTTTGGGTTGTTAAAGAGGGTGGAGAGAGAATAAAGCTTTTTTTTAAGCAAAAGTTAATGTTGGTGCCTGTCTGTCTTTTAGGTACGTACATCATGACAACTGCCCTGCTGCCCCTCCTGGAAAAAGCAGCTGATGCCAGAGTGGTGAGTCTGAGATGCTGTTTAAAAGGGATGTTTTACTATTTTTACCTTCTGGCTTGTGACAGCAGTTCTCTGACTGTGTTAGCAATGCAGGATTACTTATAATGCTGTAAGGATCTCTAAAATCCTCTTGGATTTTGCTAACAACCTCCTCCTCTAAGGCAAAACTCCTGCCTGCTGCTCTCAACCCTTCATTGGAAATCAGAGTAAAACACTTCATTTTGGAACTTACCCTCCTAGATTCCCTAGGGCAAGTTAGCTCCTGCAGCTGAGTGCAAACTATGTACAACAGGAGTATAGGCTTAGAAGAACTTTACAGATCTTGGTAAAATAAGACAGCAGGTACATTTTTCAAAATGAAATTTCCCAAGTTTTCTATGGCTTCTAATTAGCTTCGGTAAATGCTAAACATACAAACTGCAAATAGTGCTGCTATTCTGCTATTTTCTTTCTCTCCATTACTTTTCAAAAGGAAGAAGCACAAAATTCCTGAAATGAATCAACATCACTTTGAATGAAAATCACTTCTTAAAAAACTTATGTATCTTCCACCTTCTCTCCAGGTGTGCTCTGCTCATGAGCATAAGCATAATGCAAAGAGTGTGCAGAGGAATCCTGCTCCGTAGGGACTTCCAGCTATGGCCTGAAGGGTACATTGCATGCATGAGTGCATCTGTGGGGAGTTCCTGGTTTTGCTTTTCTTTCATTTGTTTTTCATTCATTTTTCATTCATTTCATTACAGATAACTGTCTCTTCTGGGGGCATGCTCGTTCAAAAATTAAACATATCTGACTTGCAGTCGGGAAATGGGCCATTTGATGGAACTATGGTGTATGCACAGAACAAGGTACAGTCCATGGGATTGAAAACATTACCCTTCTTTGCTAGGCAGCTCATACCATCTACTCTGCAAAAACCCTGTTGGTCACTCTTGCTTTCCCATTGCATCCAACCCATAAGCAGATGCACAGGCAATAATCTTCAGGAGTATGATGGCATGCCTTTAGGAGTACATGCATCTTGCATGGAGGAGAGCATGGTTAGACTTTNGACTTGCAGGGGAAATGCATTCCCCATTTCTTCACTGGCATCACCTTCCCCCACCCAAGGAATTCCATACCTGAGCTCTTTTGCCTTCAGATTCTCACAGATGAATGTAGTGAGCTGTTTTCTCTATAGGTAAAACAAACATGATAATCTATAAATAATCTATAATAATATAAATAATATATATAAATAATATATAATACTCTAAAATAATCTATAATATATGCCTTTTGCTAAGTATATGGCAATGTGAACCACTACATGTTGAGTTGGCACACTGCAGGCGAAGTAGCAACAAAAAATCATTGTCAAATTCAGATCAGATTTCAGAGACAAAGAGACTTTGGGTTTTGGGTTGTTAAAGAGGGTGGAGAGAGAATAAAGCTTTTTTTTAAGCAAAAGTTAATGTTGGTGCCTGTCTGTCTTTTAGGTACGTACATCATGACAACTGCCCTGCTGCCCCTCCTGGAAAAAGCAGCTGATGCCAGAGTGGTGAGTCTGAGATGCTGTTTAAAAGGGGTGTTTTACTATTTTTACCTTCTGGCTTGTGACAGCAGTTCTCTGACTGTGTTAGCAATGCAGGATTACTTATAATGCTGTAAGGATCTCTAAAATCCTCTTGGATTTTGCTAACAACCTCCTCCTCTAAGGCAAAACTCCTGCCTACTGCTCTCAACCCTTCATTGGAAATCAGAGTAAAACACTTCATTTTGGAACTTACCCTCCTAGATTCCCTAGGGCAAGTTAGCTCCTGCAGCTGAGTGCAAACTACGTACAACAGGAGTATAGGCTTAGAAGAACTTTACAGATCTTGGTAAAATAAGACAGCAAGTACATTTTTCAAAATGAAATTTCCCAAGTTTTCTATGGCTTCTAATTAGCTTCGGTAAATGCTAAACATACAAACTGCAAATAGTGCTGCTATTCTGCTATTTTCTTTCTCTCCATTACTTTTCAAAAGGAAGAAGCACAAAATTCCTGAAATGAATCAACATCACTTTGAATGAAAATCACTTCTTAAAAAACTTATATATCTTCCACCTTCTCTCCAGGTGTGCTCTGCTCATGAGCATAAGCATAATGCAAAGAGTGTGCAGAGGAATCCTGCTCCATAGGGACTTCCAGCTATGGCCTGAAGGGTACATTGTATGCATGAGTGCATCTGTGGGGAATTCCTGGTTTTGCTTTTCTTTCATTTGCTTTTCATTCGTTTTTCATTCATTTCATTACAGATAACTGTCTCTTCTGGGGGCATGCTCGTTCAAAAATTAAACATATCTGACTTGCAGTCGGGAAATGGGCCATTTGATGGAACTATGGTGTATGCACAGAACAAGGTACAGTCCATGGGATTGAAAACATTACCCTTCTTTGCTAGGCAGCTCATACCATCTACTCTGCAAAAACCCTGTTGGTCACTCTTGCTTTCCCATTGCATCCAACCCATAAGCAGATGCACAGGCAATAATCTTCAGGAGTATGATGGCATGCCTTTAGGAGTACATGCATCTTGCATGGAGGAGAGCATGGTTAGCCTTTCATTTGATATGAGAGAAGTCCCTAGGGGGAACACTGTCTTTAGCTGATGAACCCTGTCTGCCTGCTTAGTTCTTGCCCACAGTCTGCAGCAAGTAGACGTGGTCAGTAAAAGCAGTGCAGCTGCTTTAAAAGTAAATTTGTGGCCTGGGTATGGATGGCAATGACTGTGGAAGTCTCTATTGAAATTATCCAATAAATCCAGTCAGGATGAACAAGGGTATATTTCTGCTGTACATAAATACTGTGATATTTATGGCACAGTTGATCTAGTTTATTTCCCTGGGAACTAATTTGGTGGACAGGCTGTTGAACTCGGTGCTAGCATTCACTTTACTGTTCTATCCTAGAGACAGCAAGTTGTCCTGACAGAGCAGTGGGCAAAGGCTCACAGAAACATCCATTTCTCCGTGATGCACCCCGGCTGGGCAGACACTCCAGGTAACATCAGCTTCACACTCTGACAATAATTTTTTCTTTTCAGCATTAGTCTAAAAGCAAAGAGAAATGCAACTTCCTAGTATATTTTTCCAACAGGTGCAGTAATTTCTTTTCTCCAAACTGGTGCTTGAAGTAGTTTTATATCCCCTTGGTGGCTCTATTCTGCACAGTGTCTGCTAGCTGTGTATATCTAGAGAATAATAATGGGCAGTGAATGCTCCCAGCCTTGCACAACTGCACAGCAGAGGCACAGTGCTTTAAGGTAACCTTTAAGTTACATTTGTGGTGGAACTGTTAAACACACAGATGGAGCTTCTGCTTCTGTACCAATATGCAGACACTGGGAATTTGTGAGGGCATGTAGGAGAATGCACCACTGTGCAAGCCCTCTACTTTTCCTCTAAACATTTACTGCTGTTGAGAAGCAGTTTGGCCATTCAGCCCTTTGTCTGAGCTGCAGCTGTTCTTCAGTGACTGTGCCTGAGCAGGTGGGCCAGCATCAGTCATGCACTATGCATGTTGCATTCCCCAATGTTTCCAGCCCCCAGTGCCCAAGCTTGGGATGCAGAATAGCAGTTACATCTCTAGGTCTTTTATAGGGATGCAGTTGCCAAAATTTGCTTCTGACAACAGAAGCATTTACCCTGTCTACTTCATGCTTGAAAATAGCCCTTTCCAATTAAATATCCTGGTATTTCTTTTTCTTTAAAATGCATTTAGTTTTGCACTTCCTTTGTGGATTTCAAACTTAATGAACCATAAAGTTGTCTCACCTTAAAGTTCAAAGACTCTTCAAGCCCCAAAAATAAAAAACCTACAGTGGATGGGCCCCCACTCATCATCTGTTGGACAAAACAAAATGAAGCCAGAGTTTAGATAGGAAGTAAACAGTTTTTAAATACAGTGCTGCAACTGGTTTCCTAAAACTGTTGAGAAAATAGGAGCTAAAAATCCCATTAGAATACTGTTTTTTGGAATTTCTGTTTCCCCCGTGTTTGTTGTCTTTACGATTTAGAATGGAATTGGCAGAGGAACCTCTTACAGATCCTGTTGTCAGTTTTGTCCCTGTAATTTGACCCAAACAAACAAGTGGTGGATCATCTGGCAGCTTAGTGCTATTCTCCCACAAGCCATCCTACTCCCAGACAGAGGGAAATACTCATTTTCTTCCATAAGCTCCAGAGATGCCTCCTCTCCTTCCTACACACAAAATGGCAATTTCAAGCTGTTCTGGTTTTTTTGGTATCAAAAAAGCCTCGCATGGCAGGCCACCATTCCATTGTTTTGCAGCTGTGAGGTCGTCCATGCCCAATTTCTACGAGAGGATGAAGAACTCGCTGCGCACAGAGGCCCAGGGAGCTGACACTGTCCTGTGGTTGGCAGTGTCAGCTGAAGCAACAAAGCTGCCCAGTGGCTTGTTCTTCCAAGGTAAAGAACAGTGCCTCACAAGGCACAGACTGGAGATCCCCAGCCTGCCTGAACTTAGGATCCCTGTCTGGCCTGGAAGGGGATGAAGGCTGCACCAGGCAGCTTGTGCAAAAGATAAAGCATTCCTCAAAGTTGTTTCAAGTCTAAGTGTTCGAGTGAACATCGTGTTAAATCGTTATATCCCTGCTTTTGTCCTCTAAAGTACCTGATAGAGACTTCAAAGCATTTCTTTAGGGAGGGTTAGGGATTTTTGTAATGAAAATGGCTGCATATAGGACTGTGCCTGGGGAAGGTGAATCACAGCAGTCAAACAGCATTTTCTATGATGCTAGGAAATGAGCATCTTTCTCACAGAGCACTGGGAGCTGGCTCCGCTTTGACAGGTTCTTCTTCCTACTGTTCCATGCCAGCTGAAACTGCCAATTCCCCCTTTCTCTAACACTGGGCAAAGACTTGAGCACTGTGGCATTTTTGGCACTGTGAGCTTAGGGAATGGAAAAGTAGGGCAGAGCCTTTCTTTTCTCCCAGGTAAATGACAGGCATCTTTGTAGGAACAGCTGGAAGCAGGAATGCCTCAATGGTGATGCAGGTCAGTCCAGAAAGAGAAAACTCTATTTTTTTCGAGAAGCTCAGTGCTTCTGTTGGAAGTGGCACTCAAATCCTGATTCACTGAATTTCTATACGGAATGCAGGAGGCTCACTTTTCTGCATTTGGGTTGACTTTGTCCCTTCTGTCTCACAGACAGTCACAAAGGGTTGACTGACAGATACTTGAATGGACGTTTTTCATGTCAGTATGTGGTACATGTGGAAACCCCACATCCCAGCTGGTCAGCCTTCTTTGTAGAACTAGGCTTTGCCTTTCTCTTACTTCAGTCACTTTCTTCTGGTCCTAATGCTTCTCCTCGGTTGTTCTCTCTGTTTCTTGATAGTTCCACCAGGCTCTTCCCTTTGGCCTTTATCTACCCCCAGCTTTGGTACACACAGAACATGCCCTGGCTCTTTAGCTAAAGCTACTGACTTGTGAGAGCTTTGGTCCCAGCATGACTGCTCTTAAAGCTGCAAGAGCAGTTCTCAGTCTGTGTCTTGTGCTTATCAAATAGTGGTGAAGTCAGTTTCTTGCTCCTACAGGCTTTTGGAAGCCACAGCTTAGCATGGGGACTCTTCAGGCCCTTTCAGTGAAGGGTTTGGGGTGCAGGAGCACTTTGCCACAAACCCCACGCTTCTGGTCCTAGGTAGCCATTTTCCAAATCAGTCACAGTTTCCCTCCATTTTCTGCATTTTCTTTTACTGTTCTCTCTGAGAGCAAACCAAAGCCAGCTTTTTTTTTTTCCCTGAGAAAATAATAAAGGGAAGTGAGAACATGACTAGTACTATCAGAATTCTCTGCATCTGCTAAAATATATAAAAAATGTTTAACATAGACCTGCTTTCCAAAGACTAGAAGCATCTTCTGTGTGATGCTGAACTTGGCTTTCATGCCTGGTTCCCAACTTTAGCACAGGCAACTGGAGGCACTATGGCTAGGTGGAAAGCTGTTCATAGTCAGTGATGAAGAAGGGAATGTCCCTCTGCATATTTCTCTCTCCTCAGTTTTCCATGAGGAGAAGTTATATGGTGTGTGCAGTCAGGTAAACATTTGCTCTTAAGAGAGCAAATATCTCTGCTCTCCTGGGAAGCCTAGTGGCAGCCTGATAGGTTTTCAGGGAAACCTGCTGCCCAGGGTTGCCCAGAACAGTTTGTTCTTTTTGTCTCAGCTGGTTGCTGTGGAAGTTGGGCTCGCTAAATAGACTTAACAGTGCTGCACCAGTGCTCTGACTGTTGTTCCACAGACACCTGACAGCATTGTCATAGGCTCCCAGGCTCTAGATACCATGTTTTTGGAGGGGAAAATCCCTAAGTGTGGGTGGTGGTAGCAGCTGTATTTACAGAGTGAGTGACAAGCATGAGATTTGGAAAACCAAGCAAAGCATCAAACTGAGCAAACTTGGTTGGATACGTGTCACTTATGGCAAATGAGCAATAAGCCCAAGTTCTTTTGCATTTAGAATTTAACCATTGTTTCTAAGTATGAAAGTAAGCATTTTGAGATTGAAAATAATCCTAACTACAAAGTTCCAGCTGGGGATTTGTACAGTACTAGAAATGTTATCCAGGAGGCAAGGAAAAATGTTGTTTCAAGTGCAAAAGCATCCTCTGCCTGCAGCAACACATACCAGCTATTGCTCTTTGCCTGCAGGTGTTGCACTAGTGACAGGCACAACCCCACAAGGAAACCTTCCTTTTCCTAAATTGTCCCCAGCTGCAAGGGGGGGCTTGCTCCAAGTCCAGGTCATATTGTGCTACAGAAAAATCACTCTAGCTCCAAAATACAAATTGGATTGGTTTAATTTTTGGTTTAGAAGATATGCTTAGCTAGCATAATTTACAGGTACCTAGAAGGTTAAGTTTCCTGGCTTCAGACCATGAGGTATGTTTGGGCAATACAGAGTCCATCAGAAAAACCTCCTTTCTGCTATAAGAGAGTTAAATGTACCTGTAAGGTTGTTTTGGTTTTTTTTCCTTCTTTTCTTCCAGACAGGCAACCAGTCCCTACACACTTACCCCTAGCATACACCCACAGTCCACCAGAGGATGAAGAGAAACTAATGGAGATGCTGGAAGAGTTCTCCCAGAAGTTTAAATCTGTTTCTCCAAGAATGTAGTGTCTCTGCTGACACAGTGTCAGCACAAATCTTCTAATTACACAGTAACCTGCTGTTGAGGGGAATTAGGATGCCATAGGCCTGTTAAAAATGAATTAGGTTCAGGTGTTCTCATAATGAGGTGGTAGAGTGGCACCTGTGTAATTTTTTTCTGCTGCCAAGTTTCTCCCATTGTCAATATGCAGCTGCTGCCTCAAGACACACTAAGGTTGTGTTCTTTGGATTGGAAGAAAAATTGAGAGGCATTAAATAAACCCTGAGAATTTGTAAAATTACCTAGAATAATTTAAAACACTCAGCATGGAGAAATGCAGAGGCGTGTACTTTCAGTAGCCTTCATGAAGGACTTCAGGAAAGAAGTGGGAATGTTTTAAACAACTTTTAACTGCTGTATTTGACTGGTTGGTGGCTTCATTCACTGCATGAGGGTGATTGGGCACAACCATGTAACTGGGAAGACAGAAACTCTCTTGCAGAACCTGCTTAGTTTAAAGGGAAGGATTCATCATGACCTTCAGTTTCTATAAATTAGTGCTGGTATGCAGAAGTGACCTGCTTCCTCACGTTTAAACAGCAAGAATTTAGGAACACTGCCAAATGCTTTCCACATTACTTTATGGGGCCAGGGCTAAACATTATCTCATTTATATCAAAACACCATGAAGTAAGAGGTTTCAACACAACACACCCAGAAATGGCTGGATCCAGCAGAGAAATGGCTGCATGACTGTAAGCACGAAAAGAAGCAACATGCTAAGCTGTACCTGCTTGCCATTTCTGTGAGAGATTAAAGGGAATTGTTTTATCATTATGAATGGATTAAGAGGGGAAGGCAACACTGGTGGGGCACAGGTTTTAGAGGAGAATCCACCTCCTGATGAGAGGCTTGTATTTTGTCTGGATCTGTTTACCTCCAGACACAGAGGACAGGATTAATCTTACCTGATCTGTGGACATTTGAATTACTCAGAGTTTCTCTCTGTAAATCAATAGAGGGAAAAACAGGCTTTTTCACAGAGATTTACTGGATCTAGTTTAAAAAACACCACCTACAGTGCTGCATCTTTCTAATAGTGCTGAAGACAATCAGCTCAGACTAAGACATTCGGGTGGGACTCATTTTGTTTTAATTATTTCAGATTTACTGCAAAGCCAAGACTATTATTTGCAAAGGTAACACCTTTTCTCCTGCACTGAGTGTGTTTATTAACCAACTGCCTCCAGAACTCAGCCAAGCTGCTGCACTGTTTCACATGTGGCTCACATCAGTGTGGTAGAACCAAGGATGTAAACACAAATATAACAGATGTTCCTGAGCTCTCTGCAGTGACTTGCAGCTAAAGACTGCTGATGGACAGAGGAGAGCTGCTTATGTCTCCTTTACATAATTTAGTTTCCTCCTGGCTGATGGTGTTTCCTCCTATTAAGTATCAGTTTAAGAAAAAACTGCTTTTTTCAGCCTATTGTCAATCTCCTTAGAAATAAAGACTTTACTGTCAGACAGGTTCTGAGAAAAATTCTCCCATGATAAGCAGTGCTGAGACAAGTCAGGCTGTCACAGCTCCTCCTGAAGAGGCTGGGTCAGCATTCAAACTATTACCTCATTTATAAACTTAACTCCTTCTTGTACTACAGTGAAAGAAAACAACAGCAAGGCTTGTACAGAGGTTTATTTTCTGCAAGTCTGGTATTAACATTTTCTATGGTTTCAACTGTTAAATACAGTTACCCTAAACAAGAGCATGGCTGGAAGCATATATAGTAACTACATTTCTTAACCCAATAGCTGCAAGGCTAATAAAAACATTTGCATTATTTACTATTTACATCAATTTGCTTCTCAGCTCTGCAGTACAGAAGAAGAGTTTAATGACTGGTATTTAGTTAATAAAAGTAAAAACTCTGCACTGTATATGCATATATTTAACACATTTTAATCCACATTCTGCACTAGTGTATTTGAATAGCCTGTATTTTTCATTTTGTGTCACAGGTTAAAAATGAAGGTAAAGTTAAGAAAACTGCTTTTATCAGTTTGGTCACAGTGTCAAAGAGCAACATGCTATGGTTTAAGAGCACTTGTGATTTAAAAAGAACTAAACCATAGGAACAGCAACTAGAAGCAAAGTCCATAGTCTTTCACACTTTGCTATTATGGTCCTGCTGGTGCTTTATTTTAGCCTGATTCCACGAGAGCAAACATGGCATGTGGCTGCAAGCCAGTGAGAGGATTTGTGTTAATGCAATCCAGAATGACTTGCACCTTCATGTAAGTGAATATATTTACAGACTCACAGATTATGCTGAGTCAGAAAGGACCCACAAGGATCATGGAGTCCATCTCCTGGCCCTGCACAGGACACCCCAAGAGTCACACCATGTGCCTGAGAACAATGTCCAAATGCTTCTTGAACTCTGTCAGGCTGGTGCTGTGACCACTGCCCTGGGGAGCCCAGTGCCCAACCACTCTCTGGGTGAAAAACCTTTTTCTAATATCCAACCTAAACCTCCCATGACACAACCTCAGGCCATTCTTTTGGATCCTGTCACTGGTCACCCCAGAGAAGAGATCAGTGCCTGCCCCTCCTCTCCTCATGAGGAAGTCATAGACTCTGATTATGTTTCCTTTCAGTCTCCACTTTTAAAACTTTATGAGCAAAATAAAAAGAGCATCCAGTGACAGATGACCAGAAAATGAAGGTAGCACAGGTCCTTGCTAAGCAATGCACACTGGGAGTTTGAGAGCACACCTGGTTCATGGGAATGGAATGACAAGCACAGCAGCTGCTCTTGCCACCCTTTCATCTGTGCACAGCCCAATGCTTCTTGTGGCAGCTTTAAAGCTTTTGTGACACTGACCTCACTCTGATGGCTTCACATTTTTCTTCATTTTGTGAAGTCACGTAGTTGGGAAGTTTTTGCTCTCAGGGATCTTGCACAGGAATGTAGCACCACAGAGCACATGTGGAGTTGGTCATTTCCCTACATCCTAATGGAAAGGCACAGCCCATCATCAGTGCAGCAGGGCTGACTGCAGTGATGGAGGAGCCACTGCAACATCTCTTTTTGTCTTGGATGAAAATTTTAGGAGGTCAATGTAACAGGTACCAAACAATTTTGTAAACTGCATTTTGTCTTAAGTTTCATTTCTGGGTCATCTTTATTCACTGTTAAAAAAACCACAACAAACCAATAAACTAAATCAACCTGCTACAGATTAAAGGTGTAAAAAATTGTTTGTTGTTTGCCTTTGAATGGGGACACTCCCATACATACCTCACAATTTTGGAGTGAATTGCAAATACCAATTGTTGGCATTTGCAGCAGCACACTCCAGCTTCTGTGTTCCACTGAGTGGGAACAAGGTGTGAGCAGGGCCATCCCTTCCTGTTAAACAAGGCTCAGGTGGGATGTTGAACATGCACTGCCTGGGCTCAAAGGGAGTTCTGCTGTATCCTTCATTATAGCCTGATAAATCAGTCTTGCAAACCTCAAGGTAAATAAATTTATTTGGTGGGGGACAGTCCCAGCCATTTCAATTGTCAGTACAAGCAGTAATTTGTATTTTTGTAATGACAGAGTCTTTCTAAAAGCCATGGTACTTGGAGCAGTACTGGTTTTCATTAAGCAATGCTGAACTTGGTGAGTGGAGAGTGAACATGGAGTTACTCTTTCAGGGAACAACCTGATGGAACAGTGGAGGAGGCAGCTATGAAGCAGTTAAATCTGTAAGTTCCTCTGTATGTTACTCTCTCACCCTCCCTGCAAAAATAAAACACACCATCTCATGACACTGGATCATGCTTATCTAAAACTAGTGCTGGTCAACATCCACCCACTGTCATTTTTGATAGGCAGTTTCCACTCTGGCAGCACAAAGCTTCACGTCTTCCCTAACTCAGCTCTCAGTATTTCCCTGTTTGTCTTAGGCTTCAATCTCTTGCTTTGTTGGGAGAGGTAATTCTGGGCACATTCGGGCAGAGCCTGCAACTGATTACAGGAGATAATTTTGAAATGCAACTAAGATAACTTGAAAACTCTGTGTTCCTGCAATCACCCAAAAAGCACTGATCTAGACAATGAGAGAAAGGCTTTGAAAAGGCACCAAATTTGATAGGGAGCAGGTGCAACAAAAACACTTCTGGGACTAAAAGTGATCAAATCCAAGAACTTCAATTTGTGAAGTAGGTCAGTATTTATGTTCCTCTCTCTAGAGGGAGCCATCAGCTAAACTTAAAAAAAAAATGATGTATTTCTCTGAAGGAAGCTTGTTCTCTCTGAAAACAAAAGCTAATGCTCAGCTTTACAAAGGGACACAGTATCAGCCTGGCCAAATTTTTCAGCAGGACAGGTTTCTACCCTGCTGCCAGGAGAAACAACTCAAACCTTTCCTGTACTGGTAGTGCCAGTGCCATTTCACAGATAAAAATATTGTCCAAACAGGGGAGGAGTGGTAAAACCTGCACTTGTGCAAACTTCAAGGAGAGAGGTCCCAGGAAGTGCCATTTTGTTTGATAGTGAAAAATCCTGAGCATCTTCCCTTTCTACTTTTCAGTTCAGAATCCAGAATGCATAGGGAGCCTTGGAGTGATGCAATTCCTCTGCTGCCAAGAGACCATTTCCTTTGGGCTGCTCACCCACTGCCAGGCACTCAGGGCAAGAATTTGTCCTGGCAAAGGACACGTCCATACAACAGCTGTCGGTTTTATGACAGTTCACAGAACAGGTAAATGGGTCCAGTCAAAACTCAGTAAACCAAATTCCTCATCACATACATGGAGAAGGAAAAGAAATAGCCAAAAGCTGATAGAAATTAATTTAGTTGGGTTAAGATACCACAGTTTATTCAGCTACATCAGAGACATTTACATAATGGAACAGTACTGGAAAGTGTTACAATGCAGTTGGTATAAAAGATAGTGAAATTTTTGAGCAGCATCCCTGCAAAACACTAACCTGAACAAAAGCCAATAAGATCATTTTTTCATATAAAATCCCTCTCATCAAAAAGACAGCAAAGCCCACAAGATGTTGGTCAGTATGACGAACATTACTTACTAAACTGTCAGAAACAAGGCTCAGCCTTTGGAAAGCTAAACCACAGCTAAAACTAGTGCTAATGACAAAAGATGTAGCAAGGAAATTTGTATACTTATTTGTGAAATTTTTTTAATCACTTGGCCATGGCAACCCCACAGAATTTTCTTGGGACAGGAAAAAATAAGCGTGTTAGCAATGGGTTTTTCACATCTGAAGGACGCCGTGACCTGTTACAAAATGTAAGTATAAAGGTGATAAACACTTCAATAAATTCAGATTATTTATTGTATAAAGAACAAATAATTGGAGAGAGGCAAAACTATCTTCATAAGGCCTGACACTTCTTCTGCACCATCTGAGTAGTGATGTATCTCTTCCCCATCCTCTTAATGTTGAAGTGCATATGCCTTTAATGCAGTTCTGAAAAAACTACTTGAGGTAGATAAATAGTATTTGGCAATTGAACCAAAGAACAAGAAATGGAAGTCAAATCTTCACAGACTGGAATAACTCTGTGTTCCTTGTGGCTTCTGGATCTGGACCATGGCTGCTGGCTGGCTTACAGTACTGGGATGGGGGGGATGGTTTGGCTTTATACAGTTCTGATGAATATTCATTTCTATACTGTAGGTGCTTTTTGTTTTGGTTTTTTTAAGTTTTGTTTGTGTGCTGGTAACATTCTTTCTTGGTATCCCCTCTTTGCACAGACCTTGCCAGGACTGTGCTCTCTTGTTTTCATTTTGGTTTGAGTTCAATGTTCCTATTTGGCAGCAGTTTCAATTGAACTCAATCTCTTTTCTGACCAGTACAATGTGTTCTGCAGCAAACAAAATTTCAGAGATGGCGAAAGACTGGTCAAAAGGGAAAATCCCCAAACTGGGAAAATGCAATGAAAAGTCACATGTGATCACACAAAGTTAATCTCAAAGCCCAGAACTTCAGGTTATTGGCAAATTAGGGACTACATTTTTTCCTTCTGAGGAGCAAAGATTTCCTGCCAACATTCACAAGACACAATTTTGACAAGAAAAAAATCTCTGTTTTCCTCTCCATGACGTAGGAGGTCATCACTGAAGGGACTCAGCACATCAATGCATCCTGAAAAAAGAGGATCAAGTTTGTTGTTACTGTTGCATCTTCTAAGTCCTAATTGAAAACATCCCGTGTGTCCAATGTGGTCTCCTGGAAAGGACATGGCCTGTAAAACCATAAATTGTAGCCCTATTTCCTATGTGCTACAAAACAGAACTTTCGTTGCTGATATGCAAATCCTCTTTGGAACAGTGAGGCCAGACATAGGTAATATTTGCTAATATCTGTGAGTGACTTAATTTGATAGTAGTTTAGATTTAAGGAAGGATACTTATTTTTTCCTTCTCTAAGAAATAGAGTAGTCACAGGCATTAAGTGGACTTTGAATCACAAAATGGCTGAGGTGGGAAAGAACCTTCAAAGGTTATCTGGTCCTGCTCAAGCAAGGTCACCTAAGAGGTGGTTGCCCAGGGTCATGTCCAGTTGGGCTTTGAATATCTCCAAGGATGGAGAACCCACAGACCACCTGCCTGGCCAGTCTGTGCCTGCGCTCAGTCACCCTCACAGTAAAAATTACTTCCTGATGTTCAGAGGAAATCTATGTTTCACTTTGTGCCCATTGCCTCTGGCCCTGTCACTGGACACCAGTGCATTCTCTTTGCACCCTCCCTTCAGGCATTTATACACACTAATGAGATCCCTATGAGCCGCCTTTTCACCAAGATGAACAGTCCCAGCTATGCTCCAGTACCTTTCACCATCTGAGTGGCCCTTTGCTGGACTCCATCCAGTAGTTTCATTTCTTTATTGTACTGGGAAGCACAGAACCAGATACAGGGGGGGAAAAAAAAATAAAAATAAAAGTTGATTCCTTTCTAATTTCCTCAGCAGGCATAAGGCTAATTTTTTTCCTCCCTCCAACTGTTTTGGATCATCCTTTTTGCACATCCAGCCATCCACCTTCTTATCAGCAACCAACCCCACTCAGCGGGAACACATCCCTCCCTCTCCCAGGACTGGAGATGCTCATGCCACCCTCTCAGGCAAAGTGCAGCAACCACTACTGAGGTACTAAGAGCCCACATGCTGACATCCAGGTGATGGCCTCAAGTTCAGGAGGATGGAGTAGGGAGGTCACCTGGGCTTGGCTGTAAAAAAGCAGCTGCAGACAAGGGTGGACACAGCTGAGCACACCTATGTCACTGTTCAGGATCATCCTCTGTCAGACTGGCCGACTTTTAGCCCTATCACTGGTCTGTTTCAACATCTAACCATGATGTTAAGTCTTCTCGTAGATGGGAGGACCAACAATGCTACATTGCAAGCAGATGCTCACATTCTTTTCCCTTCTCAAAAATATTTTCAGCTTAAAAAGACTGAAGTTTGGTGCTCAGATTGCCCCACCTGGGACACAAGTGACTCTAGCAAGCTGCTCAGGCACTGTGTATGTGACCAGAGCCTGCCGCGTCACCTGCCTAAGCCCTACAGACACTGCTCATTTTAAAGCCAAGAATAGCAGGCAGATGTTCTGGAGAACACAGCCTCTTCCCACAAGGAAGCACCAGCTAAGGGAGAAATGAAAATCACCTTTTCTGATGTGTAGAGCAGAGGGAGGCCAGCAATGTTTGTGTGCCCCTTGTGACAACATGAGGTATCACTAAAAGCTACTGCCCTTCAGCAGCCCCAGGGAAAGGGGGCTTGGCTTCATTTGAGAACGTTGTAGGTATGTGGCACTGCATAGTTCACACCTGTTTCAAAACACACCCTCTTCCCATCCTCCAATAACGCAATTCATAAAAATAGCTCAGATTTTATTCAGCAAGTAAAATGTTAAAAAAGGACCAGGCAACAGAGATCCCTTTTCGTATGGATCTAGCAGACAGAAGAAACTGAGACTGCTACTCTAACACAGCAGAAAAAGGAAGGCAGGCAATTTGATTCTCCCAGTGTCAAATCCTTCTTGTTTCATTTGGAAAGTAAAAGAATTATTAAATTAGATACATCTATTTTCCCTTCATATTTCTACATTACAGCTCTTAAGGGCATTGCAAAGGGACAAATTTTCCTTCCCCCCTCAGCTTCACTTGCAGCTTATATAATTTTCTAAGCCCAGAGCAGTTTGTCCTGAGACTGCAAGATAAGGAGATGTTTAGCTTAAATCCAAATAACCGTGCAGGTCATTCAGTCAGAAAGAATAGCCAGGAAAATTCTACAAAACAGTTTTGCATACCCCACATCCACACATAAGCAACACTGAAACTATGACTCCTTGGAAGACAACGGGGGAGTGGCCACAAGTTTATTGCAGAACAGTCCAAACAAAGTCATTCTCAAATGTAGTCTCCTTTGGAATCAGTTCTTCACATTTGTTTGTACATTACATGTTCAGGAGTGGGCGTTGACCCTGGGGACAGATCCTCAGCTTGCTGACTCCACCACTCCATCAGTGTGAGCACAATTGGTGCTGGAGTCCCAGACTTGGTGCCACTGCTGTCTCCTCAGGAAGCAAGCACTAAACAGCAATTGAAATTCACTTCGGTGCGCCCGTGTTTGTGTCACCATGAGATGCACTCCCTGCACAGCACAAGTCAGGTCTGTGGCCAAAAGGCCCTGAGCCCAAGGGAACATGGAACACCACAGTCCAGCAAAGCTCTGTACATATTCTCCAGCTGGAATGAAATATGGCAGGCCACTTGCCCATCTTGCATAGCTTTGACAGCCAAGAACACTTCCGTCATCAGAAAACATGCACAAGGTGTAATGAAAAGCATTACAAGAGGAAACAATCATCTAGTTTCCAGAAGAGAAAGTGGGAGTATTGAGAAAACAACTTTCAAGCTGGAAAAAGAATAGTACTGTGTGAATTATGTTTGAAAATATGCTGTCTAGAGCAGAACCAACAACAGGCTGTACGACCAGGAAACCCAAGGTGGTGTTATTTCAGAGAACATGACTGCGAAATGCTTCATCACAGGTTATAGAATGTTTAAGAAGAGAATTTTCCCTGAAAATACATAGCAGTCCTGTGACATGCACACAGAAGTCCACTCACCCTTTACTGCAGCAGCTCACTGGACCAGAATTAATGCCATGGATTGAGTTAACCTTTTTTTTTTTTTCCTCAAAAGTGAATTGCTGCTGGGCAATCAGAGGAGAAGCTTTATTTTCTTTTGGCATTCTCTCTCAAGGGAGAACACAAGGCTTCTCCAGGTAGGCATGTGCTCTGTAGTGGCAAATATCATGGTCTCCTCACCACAGAGGGAAGAAGGTAAGTCCAAAACAGGGCAAGACTGAGCACCACCAATGTGCTGTGTCACAGCAGCTACAACCACAAGGCCTGCTGAAATAGGAGATGCAGGGAAGCCTTTGGTCTGGTCTGCAGTTCTATCCTCTACACCAGTTTCTTTGAAGTGCAGGAGTAATATCATGCTGAAAAGTAACATGGATTAATGGAACAGAGAGTTGGCTCTTCAGAGAAGGTCCCTTTGGAAAAAAGGACTTTTTTAGTTTATTCACCTTGACTATGTCATTCTAAAAAGGTAATTTTGGTCAATCCAGGTTTTTAAATACTGTTTATTTTTAAGAGAAACTGTAAAGTATGACAACAGGACAATGGGCATCATTCAGCAATATCACTTTTGGGTCTATAGAGGAAATTAATAAAAACCATCAACGTTTTAAAAAATAAATATGACTAACCATATGGAAAACAGGAAAAACAAAATTCATCTTCAACAACACAGACAGGTATAAATGCTGAAATGCCTTTGTGCAAGGTAGAGGTAGAGGTAGAGATAAACCAGACTTTTCAGATCTAGACCAGTTTTAGATCTGCCCCCCTCCATGCACACACTCCCAAAAGTTCCTGTTGCCAATAATTTCATTTGAATCAGACTGTCAGCCATCATCAAACTCAAACAAGTCTGTGTGCTCCTTGTAATGCTCTGAGCTGGAAAACTATTTCAGTTTTCTGTAGAAATCACTTGCTGAATAACCTGACCCCTGGTTCTGCAACTTGTGCAGCAAAGGAAGAGGCAGGAAGATTATACAGACCAATGAGTGCTCTCTGGATGATGCCCACTAGGACAAGTAGATGGTAGAGCCCTTTTAGGAATTGCAATAGTCCATCAGCTCCTCAGTGATGCACCCAGAGACAGTGCCTGGATTTCCTCCTCTGGAGAGAGCATGGTCAGCAGAAACATTCCAAACCAACAGGTACTGGCTGCAGGGAGAGCCAATTGCCTTACACAGTCTGTTGACACCGAAAACTCATAGAGGAAGACACAACCCAAGAACCCTCTGTACAAAGCAGCAAGTATCTTGACATAGTGAAATATAAAAACTAAAAATTGCACTGCACTCAGATTTTTCCAAATAAACTCAAGACAACCAAAGTCAGATTGTACAAACCGTTAGTTAAAAAAATACCTTCTTGAATATTTTGAGAAGTGGAAAGAGTCTTCGTGCAAATGTTCAGCCTGGATCAAGCAGAGGACATAAAGTTGCTGTAAACACATTAGTTCCTTTCTCATCTGCTGTATGCACCCAGTGTTATCTATCTTCTGCAGTATAATTAGGGTTAGGAAATACTTTTCTTCTGTAAATGTCACCTTTCAAGTTCCACCGATGTAACATCAAGACACTACTGGTGTCATGTCCCACAACTGTTAAATACAATAAAATAAAACAACATAATGAATAATGGTAAAAGACAATGAAATACAGTAAAAATAGAATCTTTAAATAATTTACACCTTTTTTCTTTAATTAAGAAGGGTTACGTGGTTAGAGCTGGAGGCAACAAGTCTAATGTTTGATTTAATTTTCTAGCACTTATGTCAGAGTGGTGGAGGTTGATGACATGACATTCTGTATGTCACCAGCTTTCACCTGTATGAGCCAGGTTCATATCTGGCCTTAAAAGAAACCAAAAAAACTCCCACTACATTATTAACTTCAATGTTCAGAACAGTCATAACACATTGTGAGGGTTTTGTTTTTCCAAATTTCTCAAGCTGTTATAATTTAGTCATATTTTAGCAATTTCTTTACCTAGCTACACTGAGATTTGGCATGTTAAAAAACAGTTGGTCTTCCTCTGTGAGCTACAGTGAGCACTTGTCCCAGCCCCTTCAGACAGTAACTTCCTAGACGAAGACCTCCTTGGTCCTTATTGGTCAGAAATCCCAATCCCAATCCCAAGTGAGAAGCCTCTGGGTCAAAGAAGGCAGGTATGAAATCCTGCAGCCACACAGGAGAGGGAAGGGAAATGAAGTACAGGAGCTAGAGCACATTCCTTGCTCCTACCTTAATAACCTTGTCTGTCCCCGAGGTCAGCAGCCATCCCCTGGTGGCATCGAAGTGTACGTGAACAATGTTGTGCTTGCTGTCATGGAAAGTAGCTGTAGGCGCCCGCCTGAAGAAAGAAATCCAAAAATCAGCAAGAACTGTAACTGCAGCATTTCCCCCAAAAATGTTCTCTATTGAGGAAAAAGGTATTTGCTGCTGTAAGCCACCACTCTGTAAACTGCACTTTTGACACCTTTCTGACAAGAAAGGAACAGGGGTGGGGGGCTCTCCATCCCTCCTGGCTTGATCTCCTCCTTATCTTGCTGAGAAAGCCCAGGGACCACCATGCCAGGCTGCTCCCTCCTGGAGCCTTGCACCCACCCAGGCCCTTCCAGATGCAGGAGTTTTCCCTCACTGCAGTGCAAACCAACTCAGTGTCCACACTTACTCCTCATCCGTTATGGACTCGTGGCAGCTGTCGCAGACCCTCACTTCGAACTCAAAGCCCATGAGGGGGATGGAGGAGCGCTTGGAGCTGCACTTCCCGCACACGGCTTTCCCACACTTCCGGCAGTGATGCTGTAGCAGACAACATGCAGAAGGACATCTCAGGCCACAAACCCAGACCAGTCACTACTCAGGTCCACTGGCTCTACCATCTCACTCTAGCAAGACACAACACAGCTTTGCCCCAGACACCTCATTTCTCAAACTCCACGAGCACATGCAGCACTTCTCCACCCCTTTAGTAAAAGTCTGCAATCTGCAGCCCTCTGCTGCTAGGCAGGAAAACATAGCAGCATGTTTCCAGCAGACCAGTTTAGCCTCTCCCAATACAGTCTGAGCAGTTATAGATGTTTATCCAATTTCATAGAAAACAGCTTTGGTTCCAGCACAGTCTCCAAAAATCAGCTGTAAACTTCTTTCTGTAACTTATTTGACTAACAATGAGCAAAGTCCCACATGGATAAAGTCATGGAAGGCCCCAGATCTACTCAGCCCAAGGCATATTACATGCATTTGCAATTGGGCTTGATTGGAAAAAGAACAGTGTGTTCCTTTCAACCACAAAATCAAGCCCCACAGAGGAACCCTGTCCCACCCCTGAGCATTTAGTGGAAGAACAAAGTGCAAATTCTCAAAGCTTTAGGGGGAAAAAGGTTACCAGAATCCATTATGAGAGAAAAGCCTAATGACACCATGTTAACACACCAAAGAGAACATACAAACCTGCCTGAGGCCTATTTTCTTACTGTCCCACATTTGCTTGAAGTTCCAGAAGAAAGGCTGGTCACATTTTTGACAGGAGTCACTATCCAGCCACTCCGGGGTCTGCAACACACACACATAAACATGAAGTGGAAGTGAGCAACAAGCAGAAAAATTTCCAATGGAGCCTAGAGGCAGGACAAAAAAGATGTGTTGTGATGTGGCAATATGGCCAGCTAAGCTTGATTTAATGTCTCCATTTTCACAAGATGCCATTTTGATTGTTGTTGGTGATGATGATATTTGTTCCCTAGGATGTCTTTTTTGGCTTAGCTTTGAAGGACATGGGAGGAACAGTTCTTACCCAAATCATGAAGAAGAGTTTGATAATAAGACCATAGAAACAACCTAATTCTGGAATTAAATGTATAAAAGTATTTTGTTCTGTCCTGTCTGGACAGCATTTACCATCTGCTATTCCCTCTTGCGGGGGCTGGGGTCATTAGTCAATTGCCATTTCCAATAGGCAAGCAACTTATCTGAAGGGAAAGGGAAGTTATGGGAAATGCTGATGTGGTTGGGTTTTTTCGTATTCCTTCTTTTTTTAACACCCTAAGAGGAGCTCCTGCTGTCAGAGGTGCCTGTGCTACAAATCACACACAGGGATGAGAAAGATGTGATTCACCTGAACAAGCCTAAGACCCTAAACCAAACCCAGGCTCTTTTCCCTTATCAATCCATGAGGTTAAATAAACACTAAATATTGTTTAATACTTTGTGAGGAAGTGCTATTAGCAAACTGTGGTTGTCTTGTCAGAGCCACAGGTTTCTCACACGTTGCAAATTAAAATGGCAAGAAACACAGCCAAGATTGGGAACTAAAAACAATAGAAAAGCCAGGCAAAGGTAAGTTAAGAGTGGATAGAGACCCTCAGCTCCCAGAATAGCTTTGACCCCCAGCAATAAAGCAATCACTCATTTCATATTCTTCTGCCAGTTATTCTGCTGGGGAAAATCCTTGTCTTTCTTTTTAATGCCTACAGATTTACATCTCTGTGTATAACTGTCCATCTCTTGGGCATTTGAACACTACAGATGAAGACAACATTTTGTTTGTGACAAGTAACCACTTTGTAGTCAAACAGAAAGACAGCTTATAACAGCTTTCAAACGTCTTCTTACAGCTTTTTAAAAACTGAGTTGAAAATAAAGAATCAAGGGCTAAAATGGCTTAAGTGACTCTAATGCAATCTCATTGATGTGGGAAAGTCTGATAGCAAAAAAATGAGTACTGAGCATGTATTACATGGAGACAATCTTTAAATAAGGGCAAAGACATGAAAGCCAAAATCCAAAAGAAAGTGATCTAGGAGCCCAAACCAAGAATTGATATTATAATCTCAAAGATTCATGTTTTGGGGCTGGTTTAGCACCAAGAACACCCTGTTGTGCTGCTGATAACAAGAACAAGCCCACATAGCTATAGTCTGGGAAAGCTGTGCACCATTAGCACCTGCTGCTTGACCTTTATTTAGCTAATAATATTTCTCCTCTATTTTTTAAAGCAGCCTTCTCACAGCATTCCTGCCTATTTGGTGAGAAGCCAATCTTAACCCTTACTGCAGCCTTTTGAAGGCAGCAAATAAATAAAAGTATTCATTTCTGGATGTTCAAGTTGCAGCAAAAAGGAAACATCTGTTGGGAAGGAGGAAACTGCTCTGCCTTCATTTCAGTTTAGGAGCTGATGACATACTTGGCCCCTGGATTAGCAATTAAAGAGAGTCAACTGGAATACTAAAAAGGAGCTCAGTTTCTGCCTATGTCTACTTCAGTAGTTTTTTAAAATCAAGTTTTCCACTTAGCATTTCTCCTTCCTCCAGGGAGACACACTCAATCCATGCAGGCCACAACTCCTGAGAACCTGCAAAGCTGGTGAAAGCCCATGCTGCCAAAAGCCTTCCTCTGACCTACTCCCTGCAGGAAGAGGGCACAGGTTTGCTGTGACTCATGGCACCAAGGTTTGCCAAGCTCCTGAGCAGGGCTGGTGCCTGACTCAGCCAGCACAGAGCTCACTCCCCCCTCTCTGAGTCAGGACTCAGAAATTGCCAAGCGGGGGCTGCTCCCACAGTGCCAAAGACCTGGGGACTGTTTTTGCACCCGCTCACATTTGTTGGCCATGAAGCGCAAAAGCAATTAGGAATGTGTGGGTGAAATCTTACTGTCTGGATGAGCAAAGCCATAATTTACCCCACTTCTATGTGGTTACACCAGAGGGAAGGAAGACCAAGTAGAAGGTGAGATTAAAGCCTTAGTTAAATGACTTCTTATTGAGGAAAAAAAATGCTTGGTTGCATTTTTCCAGAGATGACCAAGAATCTTCTTGTTTTACTTTTTTAAAACCAAAATGAATCCATCAGTCCATCCATTTACATCTGAACTGATATTTCTCATGGCACGCTGAAAAACACAGCAGAGCATCTCAATACTCTCCTTACAGAATATGTTTCAGAGCAGTAATGTAATGAGCACGAACCATTTAGCAGCCTATTTAATACAAATTTTCTGCCAGGCAATTTCCCCTGTACCATATTATCAAAGGCACGGCATAATTGCTGTATAACAACTGGAGCATGTCCAGAAACATTTTTAAAGCTTGGAATGATCTTGTTTAGGTTGAAAGCTGCACATTTTAGAAAGGCCCCTTCTTCCCAGGACTGCTTCAGACCAAACTGACAAGAACTAAGCATCTACCTCCTGCCTCTCAACATCCATGTTCCAGACGACGATTCCCCCGTCTGCACCACAGGAGATGAGCTGCCGAGTGTGGTGAGCATAGGAGAGAGACTGAACTTTATCACTGAAAAAGAAACAAGACAGTTAGCAATCAACCACCTATGGCTACTGCACAAGTGAGCACAGAATATCAATAAAGCGGTGTAAACCATTTGTTTGCCCATATGTTTCCCTCCACCACTCACTGCATCCATCAGATGCAAATCAGTCTTTGCTGTCAGACTGGGACCAGAATGACAGTGTTGCTCATCTGGGCAGCATCCACAAAAGCAAAGACCTGTTCTGATAACTGTTTTTGCTGCTTCTGGGATAGGAAGTCCCAGCTGCACTGGTAAGCCTCAGCAGGGCTGCAGCTTTTGAAGGCACATCTGGATGCATAAACGAAGCTCTGGTAAGATACATCCTTGTCAGAATGTCAGTAACAACTTTGTTTTGTAAATCTCTGCAACATCTAGAAATGAATCACTGAGAAACTACTGAATATTTTCTTTTGACACTAACAAGCATAAGGAATTTCAAAGTAATGTAGGAATCACTAAATTGTTCCTAAGCCTTCTCACAGTAAGGTGGAAAATTTAGGTGCTTTTGTTTCTTTTTTTAATGAAAAAACAACATGGGAGGAACAATTCAGCTTAAAACCCCAATGATGGGCTCAGTCCTTCATAAATGAAAGAAATTCAGACCTCATCTCAGGCTATTTACAACCTGAGAAACAAAGACTGTACAACACTGTTATGGAAAATAACAAGGTTGTGCAGACACAGGAACTGAACACACTGTGACTGGAAATCATCCACAACATTTGGTTTCCTTTGCTATACCACCACTGGTCTTGTCTGCCAAAAGGACTTGCATGCTAACACATTTATTGGTGCCTATGGCTGAACCTGAAGAGGGGAATGCATGCACGGGAGAGTTTGGGAAAACACTGCCACCCTTCACAGTGCCTGCCTGCTGACACCAGAGGCACCATCAGGATTCATGAGATGCTGTGCTGAACAGTTCCAGCTGACAGCCATCACACAGATTAAGGTCCAGAGGCCAACTTCATATTAGAACTAATTTCCACAGCAATAAATCATGCAGTGATGCATTAGCAAGCACCATTGGTAGGGTATGAGGGTGATATGGGAATTTCAGCTAGAGCTCTGCAGTGCTCTGAAATCCCAGAGGCATTCCAATCACTCAGCAGAGTGCAGCATCACTCGAAAGAAATACATGAATATGTAAGAAACTGTTAGCTCAAAACTACCATGGGATTTTGTCTCTCCAGACCTGAGCCTGGCATGCAAGTCCCCCATATAGGCAGTCCCAATACTCTGAAATCAACTTTTTGCATTGCCAATGTCAAAAGGTCGGGAGTCACTGCCACTAGAGCCATTCTGATGTCTAATCACTGCCCAGCATGGGCTTACCTGTCTTCCAAGACACCTATGGCTATGCAAATGTACTTGCAAAAATGATGCCTCTTTGCACTGAGGAGATGTGAAGGCTGCTACGGTTAAAGGTTAAAACACATCACTTAGAATTCAGGCTGTAGGTGAAAGAGCGTGGAGGAAAAAGGGATTAATTGTTCAAGCCCCATGCTCCCTCTAGGGGAAGGAAAGACCTTTACACCTAAAACCCGGGAATTTCCCTGTAGCTGTTCTCATTTGAAGAGCCTGCTCTTTCCAACAAAGGCACAGGCTCCGGCATAGCACCTTCAGGACTACAGATGTTGTGCTTTCCTTCACCACCCTCTGCAGACTCTTTAAACAGCCTGTGGGCCCAACACTGGAAAACTTACTATAAGCAAATTATTCCTGTTGTATACGGACCACAGGGAGTCACGCATACAAGAGTGAGGCTTGTGAAAACTGTAACCTTTGGACTGTTTGTTTCCAGATGTGGCTTCTGCATTTAGCTTTTCTCCTATAAAAGCAGGAGGAAAGGCTTTGAACATACTTATGTCCTTGCAGCTCGATGGCTGTTCCTTTTCTTCCTCCAATATCCCACATTATAATGGAATGATCAGAACTGCCTGAGAATAAAACTCGCTGTATTGGGTCCCAGCAGAGAGCAGTGACACCACCTGCAATAGGAGCACACACAACAGTCATTTTATTACAGAAAGTGGAAGATTGGAAGGTAGCTAAATATAAAGAAACAACAAAAATTATGGAGTGATTAAAATGCAGATCTCTTTGGCAAAGACTATGCAACTGTGTGTCTTCAGTGAAAAAAAACAGTCTAGAAAATCTACTGAAATCTCATCCTGGTCTTCTGTGGGCACAGGGCTTTGCTGCTGTTTGCATGGGTGAATCCACTGAGCAGTAAAGTGTGGAAGAAGAATGGTCACAGTGGGAGCTACACAATTTCCCATCTCCATCATTTTCAGAAGATTAAAAAAGAAGCAAGTGTGGAATGCTATGGGCATCTTCTCAGTATCCTAGCACAAGGACTGAACTACATTGTGCTACCTTGAGCTATTAGCACTTTAGTTAGAGAGGAGGAATATGAAGAAAAAATGCTGAGGAATGACAACATTTCTTCTGTTTGATGGTAGGATCATATCCAGGGTTGCTCTTTTCAAAGGGTGATGGGGCACAAGTCCCAGCAGTGAAACAAGCATTTAGTGCCTCCAAGTTGTGCCTATTCCACTTCGGATAAAGTGTCTACCAATACAGATCTTGCTTCTAGCAACATCCTTTCTCCCTCCCAGAACTGCCAAAAAGCGTGTTCAAGTCTCACTGCTTTAAGTAGCAGCTACTGATTGTGGCATTTTCTGCCATAGATGTGTTCTGCTAAGAGCTCTGATCACTCTTCTATTTACCAATACAGCTTCCCTGAATTGCAGGGACAGTTCAACAGCTTTGTCCCTGCTAAGGACTGACACAAGCCATCCCAGTGTATCACAGGACAGTGAAACCATCGTGATACTGAGCGCTTATGAACATCCTCCTGAGCACCTTTCTGGGTCTCCTCCTGAGGTCTTACCTGTGTGTCCCTTAAATGTGGTAACAAGGCTGCAGGACTCTTGCTCTAGTTTGAGGATGGTCACTTGCCCAGAATGGTCACCAACAAACACATGCCGGGTTTCCACATCAAATCTGAAGGATAGATGCTGAGGAAAACATATTATTTACACAAGCTTTGCATTCCTTTCATGACTTGCTAGTTCTTTTGACATGAGTATACTGCAATCTTGTGAATAGTGCTCCAGTCTCAAGGAGGTATTCAGAGTGTACTTTTAGGCACCTGTTCATCTTAATAATGCTCCTACCTGTTCATACTAATAGTGCAGTATTCCTGGGTGAGAAAAAACAAGACTATTTCAGAACAGAATGTGTGGTTTTGTTATGAAACACCATTGAAGTAGCCCTTCACCGTAAACATAAGAGTTGTCTCCTCAGACTTTGTAACTTAAGTGCTAGAGTTGGATGGTATCCACTCCCTCCCTCCCCAAAATTATACAAAATACAAAGGAGTACTGATTTTAAGCACACAGGATACTGCAGAACAAAAAACCTCAAACTTGTTCCTGGTTATGGCAAATATTTTTGCAGTATTTGCCAGTGATTATCCCTTCCACTGCTTCCATTGCTTTCCACCATCATAATCAGATGACACAAATTAAATTGTCCTCCAAAAGTTTTAATCAGTCAAAATTGGCTGTTCTCTAGAGAGATTTAGGGAACACAGGGAAAATTCTTGCATCATGCTTTCAAAAATATTTATCAATTAATTAAAAAGTAAGTTCAGTCTTTCTGCCATATAGACTGGCTGAATTACCAGATAATACAAAGCAAGTCCATCTTGAAATAATTATTTTGAGTCAGTATCGCTTCTCATGAACTAGCAAAACATGCATCATCTATACCACATACATTCTAGGGCATTAAAAAGTCTGTTTATGCTAACCCCTGTTTTCAGCCTAATAGCTCATACTTTTCCATTTCCCTTTTCATCTGCAATAAAGCTGAATTAATATTTCTTTTATTGTCAGGCAGCTGGGGCAGCTCTACGTGAATAAGCCACCTGAGTGCCATTTCTGGAGTCACTTACTCTTTAGTTAACCCAAATTCCCAATACACAGTGAGCAATTCCAGAGTGAAGGACTAGTGCTCATTATTTTGTACTAAAGTAATTTAATTTTTACCATGCATACACACAGGCACTCTGACTTGATCACCAACCTGCTTTTGCTACCATTAATTCTCTGAAGAAAGCATGCACTGCATGTTTAAATGAAGGCCTTATCCATATTTATTACAATAGCAGACCACAGTAGGTTGCAGATCGCCCATTGTGGTGCTCAAAAATGCTTAGCCCTAAATATGCCACAACGCATTACGGAGACAAAGCAAAGAGAACTGACAGTTTTTTAAATTGGCTTTAAATAACAGTTTCTCTCACAAAGCACTGAATCCATACAGGGCACAAAATTTGGAGGACAACTAGACAAATAAACTAAAAGGGCTGTTTGAGTGCCAGAGAGCAGGAATAGAAGTGAGAGCTCAGCAAAGGATACTGCAGGCCACAGGCGCCCGCGCTGGTGCGGTACCCGCCCAGCCGCTGGCCGCTCTCCGAACAGTGCCACGTGAAGTGCTTGTCTTGTCCGGTGCTCAACACCCACTCCATCTCCAGGACAAACAGAATCATGATGACCCTGCTTTGATGAGCTGAAAGTTAAGCAGACAAACATATAATCACATGGCAGAGGAGAACATGGGGGCAGACAACCATTGCAAATACCAACTGCACCCAACTCCTCCACTCACACTTCCCCACAGAAGCAGCTGGTGTTTAATAATCCTGTTGACATCAGCTCCCATGGAGGCTTGTAAGGTCCCTGCTCTGCATGTTCAGCGTTTGCATGAGAAAGAGTGGAAGCAAGACTTAATTCCTTCCATGCCTTTTGCAGTCATTCATCTTCTACAGCAGACAAGTCTTCCCTCCATCATTGTATCATCGCTAACAAAGCTGGCACTGTTGAATGGATTTGGGGTTCCATTTAAACCTCCTCTGAGCTAGTTTTTTGACAGCAGTGAAAATGCCTACACTGCTGATCCTCTTGCTGTGAAGTTTTGGTGGATCTGGGCTGTGGTAGAACGATGAGTTACAGCACAGGCACAATGCTGCACCAAAGGGAAGTTTCAGCATTCAAAGGTTACTGGAATAAAATTTAAATAAAAGAAAATATCACAGCTGTGGTAGATGAATAAAACAGCTGAAGGAATAAATTTCTACTGCTACCAAAATAAAGCCATCAAAAGGTTTTCATTAAAACAAGGGAATGCATGCTTGTTTTTTGTATGAGTGACCAGTGGGCTTCGTCATGAAGTGCTGATTGAGCTGATATTCTAATAAAACAAGTGGCTGGAAAGACATACAGAACTATTCCCAGCTCTAACTTAATGGTGAATGCCACAGTCCTCAATCTACAGCCCTACTGGTTTATTGCTGTTCTAAGACGCAGCAACATGTGTCGCACAAAACAGACTGCTTGTATTTGTTTGTGTAAAAGCTGACACAAAAAAAGACTGAATATGTTTAGACCAGCCCCTAGCCTCCAACTGAAAAGCAGAGAATCTCCTCAGAACAGTATAGGAAGATTGCTGTCTGCCCTTTACAAATATGCAGCATATGAGAGCTGTTCAAACCCCACAAGGGATAACTACCTGTAGGAAAGAAGAGGAGGCTCCCAAGAGCCAACACTGGCCCTGATCCACACTGCTTTTTCAGACTGAGATTCCCTGAGCAGAAAAGTCAATAGATGTATTGACTCAACTTGTCATAATGGTGATTGGCAGCTAAACCAAAGTGTCAGGTGTGAACTGTGCCCAGATGCTTTCACCCTTGCCTATTAGAAGAGCTCAGATTTTGGCTGTCATTTCCACACACTTTTACATTCTAGATAAAAAGGATGGAGACCATCCAGGAGTCACTTGAACTCTTTCAAATAATGCGATCCCCTCTCTACCCTTGCTTTCTCTGGGAAGAAATTCAGTGGCCCCATGGATGGCTCATGCTTATCTTTACCCATCTGTTGCTCTCTCTGGGAACACCTGCACCAGCCAATGAAGTGCTGCACTTAGAGAGGGACACCACTGCTGCCACAAGCACCTCATGGGCTCACAAGTATGTTCCAGGTTGTGTGAACCACCAGTGCTACAGACACACCTATGCATTTCCAGGGGATGTGCAAAGCTGGCCGAGATCAGACTGCTCAAGACCTGTCCAGGAATGTTTTCTCAGCATGTGTGATAGAAGAGCAAGGAAGGGGTCTGGGCCCTAGGATTAACACAGGTTCAGTGTCTTGAAGCAGCAAACAAAAAGCTGGTCCTTCATCTGTTGAAGATTTGATCACCATTTGTATGCAGAAAAATTGTAGAGCAAACAATTCTAAAGCTGCTTATTTGTAACAACAGCAGGATGGAGATGGGGGGATGGAGTGTGAATGTGGTCACAGCACCGGAAAACTCTCACCAGGCACTAGGCAAGAGAAGATCTGTGTAAGCCAGAATGAGAAGAGCGCCATTTGTGGGGAAAGATCATGCTGTACAGAAGGGAGAGAAGCAGCAGAGAGAAGGGCACAGGTCCATGTGCAGCTGGAGGGCAGGAGGGATCAGGGTGGCTGCTCTCTTGTATGAGAAAGCAGCAGTGAGTGAGCACTATGCAAAGGGCAGGTTGGAGAGAGGATGGAAAGGCTGTGCCCAGAGAAAAAAAGCTGCAGCCAGGAGGTGCACAGCAAGATGTCAGCAAAGGAAATGGAGGGTCAGTGCGGTGCATAACAGCAAAAGTCTGAGAAGTATGGCCAGTACACAGCCACATAGTGCTGGGCAAGAATCTGTTCTGAGCAATTACAACAATAAAAAGTATCAGCAAACACCAAAACAGAGGTGGAAATTTCCAGGAAGAAAAAAAAGCTTAGCATGAGCAAGAAAAGCACAAGTGAAGAGGCTGTGCTCAGGGGAAAACAGAAGTAAGGGCATGATGTGAGCTGGCCTGAAAACAGAGGGTGAGAGAGACATCCTTGAAACAGAGAGGCTGCACAAAGCATGGTGCAGAAGCAGGTCTACAAATCTGGCTAGGCAGAAAAAGGGTGTGTCAAATAAATAAATAAATAAATAAATAAATAAATAAATAAATAAATAAATCACTAAACCAGAAGCTGTTATCTCATCCAGAGGGAGCATGGCAAGATGGTCCAGTTGCAAGAAGCAGGGTGGAGAAGGCCATAAAGAATGGGAAGCAGCAACAACCATATGGACCAGCCTGTGAGGGGCTAGAGGGGGCTGGAAGCCAGGGTTGCTGAGGAGAGGGAAAGGTTTCTTGCAGGAATGTGGGTGGAGTTGTCCAGGGAGAGAGCCGAGGTTGTCTACACCATCAGCTGGTGCTGTGACTGAAGAAGAGGGTATGATGATATGAGAGACAGACACACAATGAAAAAAATTAATTTCCCAGAGCATTCCAAATGGCACAGATCAAATGTTTGCACTACTCCTCCTTACGCAAGGGAATGAGTCAGTACCTGCAGGAGGCCAATACCACAAGACCCACCCTGGAATCCTGATTAATCCTGTGTCACATCCCCCATCTCTGCATTCAGATCTCTTTCAAGAAATAAGATTTCTCAACTCCAGACACAGTGTTGCAGCAAAACCTCCACAGAGCATGTCCAGCCATGTACACTGCCAAGGCCAGGCTCCATAAGCCAGGAGACCTGGCTGCACACCAAGACCAAAGCACAGCCTATCCATGTGCTGTTGTTCTCTGTCACCAGAAGATCTTTTGACCAACATATTCATGGCTTTTCAAGATACAATAAATGTTTTTTAATCATTATAGCAGCCTCAGCTATTTATAAAAATACCTTGTTGTGGGAGATGATCAATAGCCCACCAGTCACCGGGCAAGAGCACTGCTGACCACTTATAAAGCTAGCAAACACAAAACCAGCCAGTATGATTCAGCTAAAGCCACTTAAGCAGGCTAAATAAAATTATTTACTCCCCCTAAAATACTTTTGAAGAACAGAAAGTTCTTACTTGAAAACTTTAAGCAAAACTTCTTTGAAGCAAGACTTTTAACAAATGAACCACTAGAAGGCCATACCCAACAAAACCACATGTTCCTTTTTAATTTTAATTTTTCCTTGCCCAGGGTTTTGCCAAGATGGTTATGCCAAGCCCAAAACTCAGTATGGCCAAGTCAGGAAGGTGCACTGCAAGGATAGGATTGTGGAGGAAGTCCTACTGGACTATGTAAGGAATGTCCATCTCTGCCGGACCTTGATACACCTACCTACCCAAGGGACTACAATGCTCTTCCCTGCATATTCTCCCAGAGAGAATGTTGAAAATGTGGCTCTTTCCTCCTTGCTGTGTCTCAGCTGGACTTTGGATCCAGTGAGGCTGCTGATAAGCCCAGATCAAGGGTTTTGGTTGGAGGCAAATGTAACAAGAGGAGCATGAAAGTGCCTAACACTGTGTGGACCAATGGAACTACAGGAGCCTGTGACTGACAGCAGCTCACAGAGTACCTCACTTTTGCAGTGTTTCCCCAGCACTCCAGACCTCCAGCATGGGTCCAGCCAAGCCCAGGGACCAGGCAGAGGGGGTGCTACATTCCTTCACTAACACCTGGTGTGAAGAGTGGAGAATGAGGAGTATATCTTTTTGGAGTGCGGTAGTGGGAGGCGCTCCGCTGGGGAGCAGCGGGGAGCCCCAGGTCATTGGTGCCCCGGAAACAGCGGGGAATCTCTGGGGTTTTTTTCTTTTTCCTGCCTTGCACTGTCAGAAAACTGTTCACTGCAATTGTGCAGATGTGTGCAGTGAGACACTGGCACAAGTTGTCCAGAGAAGCTGTGGATGCCCCATTTCTGTAAGTGTTCAAGCCCAGATTGGATGGGGCTTTGAGAACCTGGTCTAGTGGAAGGTGTCCCTGCCCATGGCAGGAAAGTTGGAACTTACTGATCTTTATGGCCCCTTTCAACTCAAACCATTCTATGATCCTATGAAAAACCTTCCCATGGTGAGACAGGTAGGCTAGGAAGAAGGTGACTCTAGTTCAGAGTGTGGTCAGCTGCACCACCTCTCCATTGACATTAGTGGACACTCATTAGAATCCAATATTTGGGGAATCTGAGCTCTTGGGTTTCCCCCCAGGACAACCCATGGAGGTTCTCCATTACATCTTTCAATCCAAAGGCCTCCTCTGATGTTTGCAAGACATTTGGCACATTGCAGAAAGCCACAAGAACAGCTTTCATTTTCCTTCTTTTCTTTTTTAATTTTATGAGAGTTTTTCCCCAAACCCTCAGTGCGCTGTCACAGCCAACTGGCTTTTCTGAAATACTGCCAAGAAATTCATTCCCCTCTTCCAAAATTTTCAGCATTTTCCCTGAAGAACTCATCCAGAAAGTTGTTCTCATGCATATGTTGTTCTGCATATACAGAAGAAAAGACCCCAGCTCACCCTCTTTAGCGCCACAACATTTAAATATGAAACTTACCTGCATTAAACTTCGGTGAATGCAGAGCAATCACAAATTTGGATACTTAACACCTGTATAGTCAGACTGCAGCAATCTTATTTAAGATTCACATATATAGATTTTATCATCATTGTATATTTTTCTTCAGTTTTTACAAGCTAAGAAAAAATGCAGGCATTCTAGCTTAATTTTGCAACACACCAGGCATTCATGAAACACTCACATGGTAGCCATGCTCTGCAAAAATCAAGATTCTCTTCATACCTTAAAATTTAAATGTTACAAAGTGATCCCCAGAGCTTCCATTTAGAGATTTAAATTACCTTCTCAATCTTTCAAGGTACAAAACTCAAAATATATGAGTAAGTATTTTAAAAGATATGTGAGAAATGTCAAGCTAACATGTCAGAGGCTTCTTTACAGAAACATAATGCTTAGTATATAATATCATACCACCTCACAGTCTAACAACAAAAAAAATATGAGTAAATTGTCATATGTATTTGTTCCTTTTATAAGAATACCTGTCCAAAACAGTGTCCTTTAGACTCTGAAAAGAATAAATAGCTACATTTCTGAAAACATCACACTAGTGAACACCAGTCTCTAATTAGAAAAGGTATGGACTGGCATTTCTTGACCTTTTACTAGGAGAGGTATTCACTGATAACCTTGTGGTTATGGGAACTGACGGTTACCGAAATATAACCAGACTAACCCCAAAAGCTTCAGCCTTAAAAGATGGGTTAGTTTCCTAAGTTGTTTCACTAGATACACTGGATTACTGAAGATTGAAAATTAAAACTCCTGTTCCCCAAACATGGACAGTCTGCTGTCTACTGTTATATTCCAAAGGAACATTTAAAAGGAAAAACAGAACATGAAATAGCTTTTTAAAAGTCATGTGTTCTCAGAACAAAGCACATTATAGATCTATTGATAAATCCAGCATTTACATTAGTTAAAAAAAATCTACCATTGTAAGGGAAACTTTTCCATTCATACTCCTTAAGAAAACATTAACAAAAATTAATGACAATACAAATCAATTAGCATGGATCATGGTTCTTACCCTGGTAACTTTTCACTAGTGTCATCTTGTTGTAATCTTCCGACAAAATGAATTCCTGAGGGAGGGAAAGAAAAAACAAAAGAAACAGGGCTTAGAGACGTGAAGTGTTTGAGACTGTTTACATTTGAATACTTCACCTAGGTAAGCCCTCTCTTCTTCACAACCACAACCCTATCTATAATTTTAATAATTTTGAGTACCTAAAAACCTAAAATATTTCACTTTTTAAACTGCTTAAGACAATATGAGTGCTTCTGAATGAAGCAGATAAACAAAGGCCCTTAAAAAAGAAGTCAAAAAAGCTGACAGAAATGACTGGCTGAGCTGAGGTGCCACAAAATAAGGAACCTGAGACCAGGCAAACACCTGCTGCTCAGTACTGCCTGGGCAGAAACCTGCATGTGTGCACAGCTATGTGTGCCCACATGTACATTTGTGCATACACAAGTATCCATGTGTGTGCATACACTAACTACACCCCAGCCTGAACGCTCAGGAAACGCAATAGAAATATGTAAGAGACCCTCCAAATTTTCTCAGTCCAGACTAGATACCAACAATACATGATGAGAATGGAATGCATTTCAGATTTCTGCTAAAGAGCCTCTAAGTGCTTCAGACAAACAGAAACCCAAATTTTCTGTGTCCAGGCAAGAGCACACCTATAGGGATGGACTCTGTTGTCTTGGTGCTGCTGTTCAATTTCCAGTATGACACTTGCATGGGGAAATGTTAGGCATGGCAGCTAAGAGCCTGCATGGCAGCCTCGGCTCCTGGAGAAGTGTCAGGTGGGACTGGCTGACCACCCGGGTGTTCCTGCAGATTGCTTTGAAGAGGAGAGTTACTCAAAATTGGGGAAACAGAATGGCCACAACCAAACTCCTGTAACATCTCTCTGGAGAAAATACCCAAGCAAAGGGTAGGCTTTGTGGCAGCACCACATGAATTAAGCTTTCAGAGAGCTGTCAGGTATTTATGTGCATATATCACATACTCAGAGTAACACAAAGGAAAAAATGAAGGCATGTAAACCCACATCATTTTAATAATTTATAGCAAACTACACAGAAACTCCCTGTGCTAATCTGCCTAGAGGACAGAAGAAGTAAAACCTAACTTATTTAACCTGAAATAGGATGGAAAACTAAAATAAACATTACAAACACAAGATAAGTGAATTTGATAAACATACAGTTGTGAAATGTTCTTGTGCACACGCCAAAAGCACTGGAGAGGACTGGACTTCAGAAGACTACAGACTATGTTTAAGGCAAACCAAACATTTAATGCAAAAGAGCTAAAGACATTCTAACCCCCAACAAGCCAGTATTTCCCCCCAGTTTCCAAATCACAATTTAAAAAGAAGTCACTCTGCATTTTCTGTTGGGTCACTGCAGGTAATCTGCCTGGCCTTCAGCACCAGAATTACTCAAACACATCACTTCTACTGCTTGGCACCAAGGTGGAGAGGTTACAGTACTCATCTGTAGAACATCTACAGAACCAAACTTCCAGAAAAACAACAGAGTGATTTGAGGCACCTATGTATTCTGCTCCCTCTATGTTTCATAAATTTGTTATAAATACGTTCTCTTAAATTGCTCTACATCATCTTCCTTTTCTTAATCTGCTCCAGCTCCCAGCAGTTTTCCCTGGCAGCTGAGGACTACAGTGGGGAGTGTTACTTAAACAGCAGTAACAAATTAAGTCAGCTGGATTTCTATACCAGGGTCACCTTAGCTCTACAAACCACAGAAAGTTTGAAATCTGCTGTACCAGTTCCAAGGGGAACTTATTTTCGTTAACCATGGCCTGAAGAATACTGTATCACCACATTAAATGCTTCACTACATAGCCTATTTGAAGCAGGACCCTTTGCTAGAATGCTAACTTTCTGCTATTGTTACCTAAAGAGAAATTGCTCTAACTGCTGCAACATGTGATGGGAAGACGTGTCTGCCTTTCCCACCAATTTAGCTCTCCTTGTCTCTGACTGCAGCGGCACACAGATGCTGGTGACTTCAAGTGGGATGTAGAGAGTGGATTGCATTCTTACTTTTATTTGCATTTTTCTCTTAACAAATTTGATGTGGCCATTCTGTTTTGTGATCCAAAGAGTCCCACAGTTTCAGTGGAAGACTGAAAAGGCTTTTGAATATCTCCATTATAATACAATAAATCAAACATGTGCAGTTTGTAAGGTATATCCAAGTATTGATTACCTCTGTATTCTTTAATATAAACCACAGCTATGTACTATCAATACACTGCTCCATCCAAAATAAAAACAAATACAGTACAAGGTAAACACAGTTTTAGTTAAGCTAAATACTGGAGATATATATATATTTTTTTCCCTGAAGACTTCTTGCATATAATTTTCTTCTTTGAAAGCATATGATAATTTGTGATGCATTTTCTAATCTTTCTGCAGGTCTCCCTGTTCCCTTTCGCACTCTCTCATTCAATTATAAGTTCCATTGCACTAACTGCCTCTCCCTCTTCAGGCTGAATGCATTAGTTGTGTCACTAGACAGGTATTTTAGCACAGGGCACCTTGCTCAAGAAATTCATGCCCTATTGCACATGCAATGTGTCATCTGTGCTACAAAAACACCAACTACATCTCTTTAACGTTGTACTAGCAGAAGTTGGATTTTATCCTTGCCTACGTAGATGTTTTGCTCCTCTCACAGCTGCTGACGCTCAGTTCTCATTAGGCAGCTTCTGGCTCTTCTTAATGAGCTGGAAAAGCTGGGGTCACCTACATAGCTCAGTCAGTGCTTGTTAACAGAACAGAGAAAGACTTCTGAGTCCTGTGTAAGCCCTTTTGCACAGGAGGGGTTGGGATACATCAGAGCACTCAGGATGGTAAAACCAAACATCCTCCTCACAGGGATTAAAACCAACTTTTCTGGCAAGATCACTCTTTATCCTTCAGAGGTGGCTTTGGAGCTACTTTACCTTTTTGTCACACTTAAAATGTTAATGCTCAGTCTTGCCTTTTCAGGTAAGCTTATTATTAAAAAGCAACTTGGTATTATGAAAGTCTTCACAAAGCACAAAGGAGAATTCTTGAAGACTGTCAAAATCTAGCTGTCCACTGATGTACAAAGACTCCCAACTATTCCTTTGTGTAGCACATCTCCCTCAAACGGAAATACATACACCCACCACAAACTTCTCTTGAGCAAAAGACTTCTGTAAAACCTCATCTTGGAAATAGTATCAGCATCTTGTTTAAGTAATTCAGAGTCCTTGGCCATGGGGCTGGGTGACATGGTCCAGGAACTAAGGAAAATCCAGAGCTTCCCAGAGCTTCAGGTATATGCCAACTGGTGGAGTTGGCAAAATGGAGAACTCTCCTTAAGCAACTGAATCAATTTCTGAGTTAATAATCTTTATATATTAGTTATATGTTACCCATGCACAGGCTAGTTCCCACCCTGGGGAATTTACAGTCTGCTCTTTGATGGATGATGCCATTTTGACAACACACTACAGATCTCCTTATAAGCTTGACTTTATCCTGTTAACACAAATGACTGACTGCACTCTCAGGTCTTCCAGAGAACAACAAACCTGCCTCAGAAATGGAAGAGAATGAAAACTCTTAAATCTTTTGTCAGACACTACATCTATATCTGTTGGGAAAAAAACCAAACCTCTATAAATAATGACAGCATTTTCCTTTTATTTATTATATCATTTCATTTCATTTCTTGAGGTAAAAAATACTAAACTCTCCACAACAGCAGAGGGGAAGGTTGTACATCAGCAGGTAGAGCCTGACTCAATCTCAGTTATTCAAAATACTGTTAATGATCAAACTTGTAGACAGCTGCAAGATCAGATGAGGTGGAAGATGAATTTATCTTAATAAGTACCATTCCCAAGGAAGAATTCTGAAGGGGTTATTCAGGTGCCCTGTTGTCCTTGTGGCTCTGCTCAAACTATGTAACAGCTTCATACAGACTTAGGCATGGTCAGCAAAAAGATAAATTTAGTTCATCTTCAGCTACCTAAAACTATATCTGTCATCTCAGTCTCCCCAGAAATGAAAGAGAGAAATTTATGCCACTTCATAACGGTTTCTAGGAAAAGTAATATGGGCATACAAAAACAATCCATCTCTCCTTTACTGGCTGCAGAACCTAATGCTTAACTTTATCTAGGAAATGAGTTTTCATATGGATGTAATGAGGTGAGAAGTCTCATCTTGGTCTCCTGTTTACTGCAAGTGGAAGATCCTTCTGTTTTTTGTGGTACTTTAAGAGCCTTGCAGCCATTAGAATATGGTATTTTCCACTTCTGAGCAAGGAATTTATGTCCAGGATAAACTCTTTTGGCTTCCAAAAGGGATTTCAAGCAGTCCCTAAGATGTCATTCCTTCTCAAAAAAAGGTTTGCAAAGTGTAAAAAAAGCAGATCAGAGAAAGTTTGGTTTCTTTACATTAGGTGCCACCACTCTTCAAGCAAAATGCTAGACAATCTTTATTCAAGATAATGGTGTGCTGTGCTGCACAAATGTTTGTGCAGCCCTCATGCTGAGAAGTGACAAAAAGTTAAAAACAACCTCTTCCTCTCTGTAGAAGCAAAAGTTGCTGCCTTGTTTCACAGAAGAGCTGGCCACACAAGCTCACCTCAGGTGGCTTTGCTGGAACTTCTTTTTGTGCCAGTAGGGTTGCTGCCCGTCCTTCTCAAAATGCAGCACATGCATTGCCAAGATGCCATGCAGCTTACAAAAGTTTCACATAGAATAAAAAAAAGCAGTTCCACTTTCTTATCTCCATTTATACCTGAAAGTACTCTCTTGCACTGTAAAAAAAAAACACTTTAGATTATGTGTCACTCTCATGACTATCAGCTCACAGCCCTTACCAGGAATCCTTTCTTTCTACCTGAAGTGCAGAATAATTGTCAAGAGTTTTATTGGTATGGTTGGATGGCTTTTTGTTTGGGTTTTTTTTTTGGCCCTGCACCCAGGAGACACAACTGTGCTGGGCATTACAGAAGTGCTAATGTGGAGCAGCTGACTATTTCAAGCTGCTCAAGTAAACTGCCTGTACTTTCCCTTTGAGGAAATTAAAATAAGGGTACTAATGTCGCCTTGCTGCAGTAAGTTCTGTTATTTTGTGGTCGATGTGCCCTGCTTATGTATTCCTGTGCTAAACTAATCATCATAGCTGGGCCCAGGAGAAAAAATTTATCCTTTCCTCCAGAGGGTGGTTGTAACCCATGTCCAAGTACCTGGGGATGTTCTCTATATCCCAGTATTGCTGGGATTTGAAAATGGGGCTCCCCTTGCTCTTCCATTCCTAAGTCCTCCACTTCTTGCAGCACATTACAGTTGCGGCTTCTCTTACAAGTAAGTCTTAGGTTGGCTACAGATGAAAACATTTCATCCTTTGTAAAAATTTGTGGAGTACATTTTCCCCTACCACGTAAGTGCATGCAGCTACAGAAGACTAAATCAAGCAACACAGACAAGCACTTCCCCCTTCCTATATACTTGTATCCAGAAGACTGGGAAAAGAAAAACTCAGCTTAGCAACAAACAGAATCTGCCTTAGACGTGGCAATATAAACCTATAAATATCTAAAGTCACGTGTAGGTTTATCACCTGCATATCTCATTTACCTTTTTTAGCTTCAGAACGGAAAATATTTGACCTCATTTACTCTGAAGCATCCTCTGACTCTTCAAAACAAAATGCTCCCAAGACAAAGGACATATCTCCCATCATGCCAGAGTATTTAAATACCTTATTTACAGCTGCCTTCACATTCCTCAAAGGCCTGGTGAAAACAAAAGTGCCTAGTAGGATTGGCAAGTTTCAGCTATTTCAGAGTGGGAAGGAGAGAATTTCAAAGGTGCAGAAAATTCTCTGGAATCTGTCCCATCTCCTAGATACAAAAGGAAAAATCTCCTATAGGCACACAAAAACATCTCTGCTACTAGGCATTAATAGCTTTATAGGTCAGAACCTTCACATCTTTGATGGAGCTTACAGGCAACAGCTAAAAGGCTCACATCCCCTTTCCCAAACACCATACTGGCTTTAATGCAGACAGCTGCCCTTATATCAGCCTGGAAACACTCATTCAGTCATAAGGCCCATAAAGCAGAGATAACAGCAGAAAAATCTGAAGTGATGGTAAACTGATCCTCAACTGGAAGAGGAATCTCTTGACGAGGCACAGGTTAAAAAAAACCTCTGACCTGTGACTCTTTCACGCTTCCAAAGTGATACAGCTTTTTATCATCATCCCACAAGAAAAATCCAATTAATAAAGTCAACTGCTACCCTCTATTATAGATCCAACAGACACACTCTTCTTTTAATATTCTACTTCCTTTCCACACATCTCTATCACAGATGTTAATGAAACAAATCTCTCAGCAACCTCCCTGCCAATTAGAAGCAACTCCTTTGAACGGAGAGGAAAACAAAATCTGAACTCTAAAGTTTGAAAAAGCAGATGGACATGGAGGAGAAATCCACCTTCCTCCTCTAAGAAGACGATTTTTCCTCCTCTTAATGGCTGCTTTCAGAAAACTTTGGTATCATGTAATTAACAAGTCACTTAAATTTAATAAAGCAACAGCTGTTTTTCTGTTATTTTTAAGAGAGATGCAAATTAAGACAGTTTGTTCACTTGCCTAATAAATACTGCAAACTCCACTGAACCTTTTTGTGGCAGCTGGAATAAAATTTTTAATAATCTAACATTTTCTGCACTGCAGATTTAGTTCCACTATCATTAAAAAGTCTGTCTTCCAAACACTAGCAAAAATATTCTCACCACATCATCACACACATACTTCTCAAATAGGAAGCATTTCAACTAGAAATCTTTGGATGTACTTACTGAGATTGTACCATTGTCTAGACCTATGGACAGCCTTCTGGTTTCCGGGTTAAAAGACATGCATGAACATGGAGCTGAAAAAAATGAACATGTTGATGAAGTTAACAAAACTCCCATTCTCATTTCCTTGAAGTTCTGGAAAGCCTAAAATTAGCTAACATGCTTTATGATGCTGTGCAGCATTTTGAGCTTACCAATAGACAAGCATTAAAACAAAAGTGTTCATGCAATTCATTCAAACTTATTCTGTTAGGACATGGAAAAATAGCTATTTCTTGCTCCAGTTACTCCATTTTTTTTCTTACTAGTTATCTGTAAACAAGCCTTTCATATAAGAGCAATGGTGCTGCTTTGATAAAAGAGGCACTTGACATTTCAGTATAAGTCAGAGATTACTTAGCTGAATAATTTAGTTTTTTACATTTGCTTGAACTGTGCTGACAATAAAAACACTACATTATGTCAGAAGCTTGCATTCTATACCTGCAGTAAGAAAATTCCCCAGTAGGAATCAACATATCAGCTAATATTAAAGACTGAGTTCAACTGTCCCCTACTCCAATTCCATCACAGACAGCACTATGACAGTATCACATACTATGGTCAAAATAAAAGTTTGTATCTAAAACTAGCCATTGCTTGATTACATTGACATTACTCTAACAAATATCAGGATTTATCCTGGAATTGCACACAAGACGGTCACAGTATGCTCCCTAAAGGATCTGGCAGGGTTTGTATCAAGGTTAAAACCAGGTTTCCTTGAAAGAATTCAAGAGCTGTGCTTGGTTTAATTGCAAAATAGTGAAGTTACATTCAGAGAGCAGGAATTGCTTTTACTGCCCAACACAGCAGCATGCAGCTGGGAATTCTGCTGTCCCAACAGAAACCTTCAGGAATTATTTTTCAGGAGCAATTGCCAACTGTAGCTAGGATAACAGTAAGAGTGCTTTATAAACCATATTCTTATGATAAATATAGATAAATATATTCTTATGATAAATATAGTCAGATGCACTTTCAGTTCTGCTTTTTTTCCCCCTCTTGGTTTCTACTCTCTGTTGTGATTACTAGCATGTTTGTGTTACTAACAAGCTTGGAGTCCTCTCTTTTGCGGTATTGAAATCCAGTATCTTCTCAATTTGTGTAATGTCTCTCTTAGGACTAAACAGCCCATAGGTTAGCAAATCTTCCTTGATAGTCTAATTGGCAGCAAAGCTCTATGAAGAAAAAGAGTAAATGTTCACTGTTTAATAAAACCTGAGTATTGACTCCCTCTTGAAATGTTTCCTGAAGGAGAAGCAACCATAAACAGAAAGCTCATCAGATCCACATCCAGGCAGGCACCTCAGTTTATTTCTTTCCTGGAAGGACTGACTGAATTGAGTCAATGAAAAAGCTTCAGTTCAAAGAAACTGACAGAAAGGAAACAATTAAATCAGGCCTAGTAACAGTGACAAAATTGCTCCTTCCTGTACCTGTTCCTTAGAAAAGGCAAACTGGAATCATCCTTTCCAAAGGCGGTGCATTACTATTGTACTGAGGCTTCTATGCCTGTAGCAGAACAAGAGTTGTAGAAAAAAAAGGACAGAAAACTCTCCAATTCTAAGCATAATAAACATCAAATAAGTTTAAAGGTACTTAATGCCACAAGAGGCATATTACACAGCAGCTTTTAAATGCTGACACGGTGCATACACTGAAAGAGCTACCAGTACCTCTGAAGGCAATGAGCAGCTCACAGAAAAGTCATCTCAGGTAAATTAATTATTTGAAGTATGCTTTTCCCAAACACTTCAGAAGAAAATGATGCAAGCGATTGCTTGACACGAGCTGATTACAAAAGAAATAACTTCTGAATTTCAGACCTGTGTGTACACAGTCATAGCAGTGTAAAGATACTTATTTTGCTATAATCATTTTCCCAAGGGAACTCTTCAGTAACATCATTAAAAAATCATTATGTCAGCACTAAAATTATGTCCATACCACCTACACTGACGTAGTCAGTTGTGCCACTTGTAACAAGACTGCAGCACTTTACTCTGGCAAAATTAAGACAATATTGAGGTACTTCAGCACTTAGGCAAAGTGGGAAGAGAAAGAAAAAAAGAAAAAAATAAAGTAAACCCCTCAAACCTTAAGCTTCTGAGATATTTAAGACTCTTTAAAAAAATATCCAGGAAAAATAACAGCACTCTGGAAACTCTCTACTTCAGTATCTAGCTACGATTTGGATTTCAGACTGGAGAAAGATTGATCTGAACTACTATGGAGGACAAGTAGGATATTCCTGATGCAGAAGTCTGGCTGCAGTCTTTGTCTTAAATACAGGGCAAATACACACTGACTTTTGCTTTTAGAAAATGCAATATGGAGGAAAATCCCAATTACATATTTCATGCTCTCAAAAGTGTGCCATCTTTATTAGAGGCTGACAGAATCAGAGGAGAAATACAGACTTGGTCTCTGCAGTTTCTGGGACCCCTCTCTGAAGCACCTAGACATGACACAGTTTAAGACCAAAGGAGCATGTTTTGCATTGCAGTTTTTTTACCCTCCTGTTCAAAGCAAAGTGCTAGTTATGAAAACCATCATAAGACAAGCAGTGTATTATCTGCCTCAAAGACTGGATACTACATTGTTCCCCAGAACAATAAATCCTTTAATTCGTTCCACATCTGTAAAAGGGTTTTTTGGTTGCATTTGGGTCTTTTTGTGTGTTTTAGTTTTGTTAGTTTTTTATTGGAAAAGTTTACTTGACTCTTGACTACAATTTCTTTACCTTTCATAAATTTGTGTCTGCTAAGTTGTTTTTTAAATCCTTTGCCCAAAGTGACAAATCTAACCATGGTTACACGTGTAACCAAGAGAACACATCTAACCAGGGTTAGTGTTCACAGAGGTCTGTTGTAAATCAGCTGTTGAGACAACCCTGGTGTGATGAAATGGATTAGCAAGGTTTCAGCTAGCGTTCTTTTCTTTCTCATGGGCTAGAGATGATGATCTGGCCACTGCATTGTCCAGAATTCTTTGACCATAGAATCACCCACAGGCAGGACATAAAACTTTCCCAATTAGGAGAAATCCTACCTCTAAACTCAAAAGAGATCTATGATCTTGAGCTTTTTTGCCATTATGTATTTAATGATTTTCACATTCAGAATGCATTGATAACCCTGTTTGGGTGCAGAACATGACCAAAGCACATCACTGAGTCGACCCAACTCCTCATCCTTCTCATTTCCCAGAGGACCTAGTCTGAAAACTCAGTTATTAAGGCTACCTGGTATCAAATCATAAAATAGATTGGGTCACACATCACCACTTGTGACAGTCAGTCACAAGTCACGTTTATGAGGTATCTGTAGGTAGGACTGCCACTTGCAGCTTGCTAAGCAGACAAAGGCACTGCTGTGCCTACTATGGTTTTACACAGATAAACTCTTAGCAGTCGTTCTTTAGACAACAAAACCCATTACGAACCTAAAGCAGAGCACCATCAAAAAGACGATCAACACAGAAACAGACAAAACCGTCATTCCCAGTCTAGTGCAGACTTGTGCAGATTCTGACTCAGAGCTCTTTCTATGATTTCCAAGCTTAAAGCTATGACTGATTGTAATTGCTTCAGTTGTTAATTACACCTGATGATTCTTGAAATTGTTGAATAACACAATATAATTTCAGTATCTCATGCCTCAAAAGCTTACCAGCCTTTAAAGTGAAGGAGCACTGTCAAGTGTTCAAATTTAGGAAGGAGCTTTGAAATTGTTCCCTTTCAGTGGAACTGGATCTACTCCATCATTTCCACTGTTATTACTGGCAATAACACAGCTTTGCTAAAACCAGAGAAGAACCTAATGAGATTCAAAAATACAAATGTATGCAAAAATACCACAGGGAAAAAGAGAAGTATCAATGCCAAATAGCTAGAAAGGCCACTTCATAACAGTTTGGCTGAGGAAAGCAAACCTCTTAGGACAGGTCAAGGGAATTCAGGCCACTGCTAGTGATCATGACAGAGCTCCAGAGACTGCCATATCATTAGCTAGTTTCCAATACCTTCTTAGGCAAAATCTTGAGCAGCAAGTGTCTTTGAGGATTGACATGTTCTTATGAGCTAGTTCATCACCAAAGGAAGATGAGGGGTCATCCTTTCTACCAAACTGTTTTGTTAAAGCAGGCAAACACCATGGCTGCCCTAGAGTCCCACACTGATGTTTTTGTATTAAAACTTATACCTATTAAATATTTTAGTTATCATGGAGACAGATGTCTCTTCCAAATCTACCTATCTTAGCTTAAAATAATCCTTTGTCCAGACAGTATGAACACCTCCATGAGACCTGATGCATGCTCCCCAGTCTGGATTTAAGGACAGCTTTACAAGCTTTTCAAAGACAGGCTAACCCAGCACATCTGATTGAAGCTGACTGAAGAGCATTAGCATATGCCTGCCTCTGATGACCCACAAAATTATATTTCTGAACACAGGGGTTACAGCAAACAGAAAGGGCTGTCATTTCTTCAACTCTCTCTTGGAAAAATGGCCATTGATCTGCAGTTTCTCAAAGCATGAACACTCTCTTTGAAGGAGGAGACATAATGGAGGGATCCATCAGGGAAATTTGGTTTTCCACATTTAATTGCAGAGGTAAAATGATTCTGCTTCTAAACTGGAAGAGCTGCCTTCCCTGTCCAGTATCCTCTCTATCATATCAGCTGCCATGGAATATTAAGTTCTTACCAAATAAAACCATTTACCATTGCACTCTAATGGACTGAGCACACACAGTAGGAAGGGCAGAGTGATCTATACTGGAGACTTACAAAGTTTTATGGACTCCATTAGGGGCAGAATGCAAGACTACATTTTGAGTTCCCACATTTTAAAACCTATGTCTGCATTAAATGCTCATCCCTTACTAACATGTCTGTATCCTTTTACTGTAATCTCTGATGCCTCTCAGAAGAACTATAACTTTGTAAAGCTTCACCGGTACCAAGAGGATTGTTCAAGAAAAACATTTGATACAGAGACATAAGCTTGCAAATGGTCATAGGCATGAAGCTTCATCACAACCACTTTGCAAATCCACAGTAGATAGTGAACATCTCCTTGTACTTACATGGCATTGCATGGTATATGCTGGGCCAGTACTGCCCACTGTCTCTCTTCAGCCAGACACGAACTGTTCTGTAAAAGAAAAAGACATGACATACATGTGAGGAAGAATTAAAAAAATAATCATGACTAAATGAAAGCAAAGTGATCATGATGAATGTACAAGATGTTCTTCAAAACTAAATTATTTTGCTGAGAGGGAAAGTTAACCTGTGAACTCCTACACCAGTCTCATACATCAGCCTCAGATTAACCCCTGTAATGAGGGTAGACCACTCCTTGGTTCCATGTAGTATTCAACATCTTGGCTGAACATATCTCAACAGTATTTGGAAACTGCTATGGCTTTTAGTTTTTTGCCTTTACAAAGACTTGAACATGACATTCAACACTTCACGTGAGAATTTGGGACACCACAGGTAGCCCAGTAAAGCATTCCTGTATCAGTGCTTCCAGTCTCTGCAAAAACCTTTCCCCTGCTCTCAGGGCAGGCCTTGGTCCATCTGCTGCCTGTTATTTCATTGTTCTGCTTCAGGAAAACCTTTACGAAAAAAGAAGTTCTGAAATGTCCAGCTGCTTATTACTAAGATTATGTCCATTTGTGCCAAAAATGACCTCTTCAGCTTCAGGATCTTTCCCTCTCCTCCATGCAGAAAGAGTGCTCTCAGAAGAAGCCACTGAGCACAAAGAAGTCACACTCTTATCCTTCTCTGAAGGGGATGACCAACGTGACAATCAGCTTTGCAGGTCTCCTCTGCCTCATCAGTTTGGAGTTATTGTCTTTGAATAGAGGCACTTAGAACCACACAGTGCTCCCTACAAACATAACAGCACCTTCCTCTCCACTAGAAGATCTTCCCAATGTATCTCAGGATTACTTTTACTTTCTCATAATCATATACTGTCAGATCCCTGTTACTTAATCCATGCTCTTCAGACATTTGAGACATTTGTTGCTTGTTTCCATAGCAGAGGATCTGGACTGATGCACCATCTGGGTGATTAAATATTTATTACTTCAGCCCTCATTGTCATCTGCTTTGTTGATCCAGTCTCTGAAGCCTCCTTGTAACTGAAGCTCTCTCTTAACTTCAGTTCATCAGTTAATTTCACCAAAACATGTCTAGTAACAGTATCAACAGTTAAAGCAGCGTTAACCTCTTGCTTGTTCCTGCACAGCCCACTGTCACCGCACTTACAGCCACCTGTTACCTCCCTTACTGTTCCTCCAATCCTTATATCTAATGTTAACTAGAAAACTCTCCATATAATACTGCATTCATTCTTTATTGACTTACACTGAAAGTATCAACCTTCTCTAGAAAACATAGTTATCCAAGACAGCACCATGTTAGCATAGCACAATAGATTTTGACCCATCATCTACTTATATTTAGTCTTTTCCATCAAACTTACTATGCTACAGCAGATGCAGAAGGGATCTAAAAAACTATTGTTTCTGTAACTTGCACTTGATACTATTAAGAAAAAAGAAACAAGCAAGAATGGCTCTTTCCAGTACATGTAACAATGGAAATACAGCTTATGGAAAAGACTGCATGATCATTTCTACCGTTACTTCATTTTATTCAAAAAAAAGATTGCAGCCCTCTTGAGTCAGTACAAGTTCAGAGCAATATCATAGGAAATACAAGAAATATAAGAAATATATCATAATAGAATATAAATTAATCTAAGGCATTACATACACAAATATAGTCTAAATTGAGATGCCATGCATAATAAAGCAATTAAAGAACTAGTAATCTATCCTCCAAATTTCAAACTAAAGGCTGCATCACCTTGTCTTCCTGTATTGCGTATGTCCAAAATCAGGTTTCTGCTCATTTTACCCTCCATTCAAACTCCTTTTGCAGCAAATAATTATGAGGCTTTGTATATTTGGGCACTACACAAGCTGAACCATTGTAGAAATATCTCAAGCACACACTTTGACAGGGTATGTTGCTCTAAAAACTAACACTTCACTGGGTTAACAAGTCTCAAGGTTAGAAAGCTCTCACAAATTACTCAAAACATGTAACATTCATTATAATTATCTCCTAAGTCTAATGGCCTTTCTGTGCTGAACACAGCAGCAGCTCTGAAGCAAAACTTTTTATAAGGCACAATTCACCACCCAACACTGATTGATTTGATTGTGAGAGGGACAGACAAATCCTTCTGTCATTTCTCCCCACAGATGACCACAGCTGTTGACCAGAAGTTCTGGAAGCACATCAACCACTCTGCGTCCCAAACGGACGAACTCTTATAAATGTGTTTGTCTTTGACAAGTGAAGTTATTGTGGCAAAGAATGAGTGCGCACAAAAAAATAATGGGATGAATCACAGGGAGCTGAAATAACTGAATATGAAACTACCCTGAGGAAATGCACCTGTGAGAGACCTGTCTTTCTCGACCATCCCAGTCTATGTATTTGAGTGTTATCAGTTTCAAAATCCTCAGGCCTCAACAACATTGCCTTTCCTCTCCACTCTGAGGCTCTGGTAAATAATAAATCCAGTACAACATCTTACAAATGATTCACCTTCCAAGGAAAGGACTGTGTAAAAGAACAGATTTTTCAAAAGCTGCAGGAAATTAATTTTATGTGCAAAAATGGCAATAATTTGAATGCTTTGGGTTGGTTTTGTCATGGTTTATTAAACTGTACCCACTGCAGAATTACTAATCAATTTGACAATTACATCAATTTTAAGACTTTTAGATGAATGATAATGAAGCAAAACATATTTTCTAGTAAAGCTTAAAACAAACAAAGAAAAAAAACTGCTGGAGGTTAAGAGTGAAACTACTTTTACTAATATAGGCCTCTTCTACAGGTACACAGTATACTCATTTCTTAGTGTAGTCAAATATATTTCCATTCAAGGACTAAACCATGTGGCTAAATGAGAACTAAATGAGAAACAAAGCATTCTAAGAATAAAAATACTATGAAAAGATGTCTTCTAACTGTAAGGTGTGTGAAAAGGAACATAACCAGCAAGTCAGTCCATGTAACTCTTTAAAGAAATAAGTATCTCTCCAGTAAATGATTTGAAATAAAATAAAAGATCTTGTAAACAATTTTCTTTAAAATTAAGGATGATTACTATGCATGTCTTTAAAGCAAATATTTAAAATTTATATTAAGCATTATAATGGAATTCCAGTATCTATGTAAAAGCTCAGGCAAAAGCATGAAAATTACTCCTTATGTCAGGAAATGACAATTCAGAATTTTCTCCTCTTAAGATCACTGAAATAGATAAAACATTTTATGGGAAGAAGGAAAACCAACCTCAGTTCAGCAACTTTTTCCAGGTAACTTTTTTTCAAAGTAGATTTAGGCTAAAGAACAAACCATCCCAACTACTCAATTTGGGAGAAGCCAAATGCTCTTGGAAGAGCACATCCTTTTTCAGCTCAAGTTCCACACATTACTGTATACCTCTTTATAGAATACTACCCACTAGATGTAAAGCCCAGAGCCTTTGGAGCTTCTAAAGAATGCAAAGAAAAAAACCCCCAAGCACGAATGAAAATAAGCTCTTTTAATGGCTATCCAGCACGAGGAGTAGCTGCTGCTTGCATGGTTACCGGACTTAAACAGCACCCACCCAGGTCAGGATTCATTCTTCAGCTGCTCTAGAGTGATTCAGTCAGCATCACCATGGAAATGAGTTGTCCCTTCATTTTGTTGCCAGTGAATTGATTTGGAAAGATTTTTAGAAGCTGTCAAATCAATGGATATTCTTTTAGTCTTTTCATAACAGAGATGATTTATTTTTAAAAGAGACAGGCTATACAGAAATAATTCTGCCATACAAAAGACAGGCTATGTCTTCATATATTAAGGGGATGTGAAAATTGACTATTTTAAAAGAAAAATTGCTTCACTCTGTTATGATGAAGAAAGTGTGCCTCAGGTGACTGTGGATGTACCAGCAGGTCTCAAGCACAGTGTCAGGCTGTGCAGGTGTGCAGGAGGTGGGTTTCACCTGAGCACCTACTACTTGTGGAGTTGCCCACGTCAACAGCAGCATGTCCACCTCAGTATGGCAGCTCTGTGCGTCACCATCTACAGAAACTTCTTCAGCCACTGGTATCTCATTTCTGAAAAAAACAATTTGTTCATAGAAACCCAACTTTGTGCATCTAGGCTGCAGTGTGCCTTTTGAAAATCTGCACAATGCTGCCAGGTTGGATGCGAGATTCTCTACTCTATCACTACTCTGGCCTGAGCAATCACCTCACTGCTGGAAAACTCAGTGTTGCTTGGAGTGTTGGAGGTGAGTTTCTGTGAGTGGCTCATAACAGGACTCCTGTCTTTTCTCCTTTGTCCCTTGCATGAAATTAAGGCAAAAGAAAAACACTGGTGTTGCATACAGTACAGACATACTGATGTGTCAAAGCACCAGCCCAATATGTTTGTATGTTGCCATACTGGGGGATCTGTGGTAGGGAGATCCATAACCTCAAGAAACAAGATCCATGTAACACTCCACTTCTCCAGAATATCCATAAGGCCACCAGTTCTAGTTTCCCAGTTTGAGTGAGGAAATCTAATATATCTGTTTCCCATAACAGATCCTTCCTCTCCTGTTCATTTTTCTTCCTTTCTCACTCCTGTCTTTTTAAAAGTTTCTCTTTACTGGGATGCACTTCTGTAACACTATTACCTTCATGTCCCAGACATACACCAGAGTATAATATAGCACAGATAACCCTCAACACATACAATTTACTACAGTATTTCACAGATATTCTTGGGCTTCAGTAAATTGTTTTAAATGGCATTTTAATGTATTCCTTATTGTTTGTACCTTGGACCATATACTGCAGGATCATTTTATCTCTTGTCCTGGTTTGTTTACCAAACCAGTAAACATCAAATGAAATGTGAAATTATATTTTTTATTATTTTATAGTTTTATTCTTATTTGTAGTGAGGACACAAATTACAGAAGTACAGAAACTTTCATCTGCCACTTTCTAAAGTCATCAGGCTTATTCAGAGACCCGTTGCACATTATAGCTCCTTGGGAAAGGGGGATATATCAATAGTACAAATGACATGGTTAAAAATAAACATTTCCTACTGTCTGCTGTTCTAACTACAAAACTGATTTAACACAGTTTCAGAACAGTTTTGAAAAAGGAAAAGGAATACACTAAACTATTCTGGAAAGCCCTTTAAAACACTCATCCAGCTATTCATTGACAGAAGAAACAAAAAGATATTAGGATAATATTATATAAGCATTAGTGCAATCCGTGAGGTTTCAGGCATACCTAATGGAGTATTAGCACATACTCTTACCATCAATACACTGAAGACTTCTTTTGTGTTGAAAAGAAACTCCACCTATTCCTAAATATCCAATAATAGACAATTCAGAAGTATTCAAAAGACGTGTTTCTCTACAAACTAAGTATCTGCATTTGTGACAGCAAAAACTCTACCTGATGTCATTAAACAAACGTGGCAATAGTAGCCTTTGAAGTCCAAGTACATCACTGATGGTTTTATTGCCTTCAGCAGCGATGCACTGTCATTAGAAGTACGTTAAGGAAAATTATTTAACAACTGCATTAAACAGAATTATACAGTACTATAAATTCCCCAATGTCTCCAGAGACTTTTGCAGGCAAGACATGAGAAGAGATTCTGACTTCCACTGTTTAGTGACATGGAACCCTACTGTGAATAAAGGATCTTTCAGGCTTAGTGGCAGCTCATGAACCACTGCCAGTGTACTGAAACCAGTAATGAGGAGTTTCATCTCTCCAATAAATTTTGAAAGCAAGTATATGAAAGCAAAAATCAAAACCAGAACTAGTTTCTGGGCCAGGAAAAACGAATCGAAATGTAATTCTAAAGCCTCAGGCAACAAGAGGACTTTAACCGTCCTTATCCTATGTCCTCCTGAATGAAAAGCAACATCCCAGTACTCCCACCTCACCCCCACCAAACCCAACACCAAATGCCCAGGGAAGTGCATGACTGTCTCTCACTCAGACTCACCCATGCTAATTCCCACAAAGCCTATCACACAACTGTGATGGAGGGTTCTGCATATACCCTGAAATGCTGGGGCATATTCCAGGTGCTGCCTTGTTTTCCCTGGTTTTGATGAACAAATGTGTGATTTAAGCTGAACCAGACAAAGATTAACTCACTGCACTTTTTCTGAGACTGAGACCATGTACAGCTACACAGCCACAGTACAAGAATATAAAGCTATTTAGAGAGCATGCAATAGAGGGCCATAAGGACAGTGAAGGGTCTCGAGGGGAAGCCGTATGAGGAGTGGCTGAGGTTACTTGGCCCGTTCAGCCTGGAGGAGACTGAGTGGGGACCCCACAGCTTCCTGTCGAGGGGAAGTGGAAGGGCAGGTACTGATCTCTTCTCTTAGGTGGTCAGCAATAGACTCTAAGGGAATGACAGGAAGCTGAGTGAAGGGAAGTTTAGGTTGGATATTGGGAAAAGGTTCTTCACTGGAACAGGCTCCCCAGGGGATTGGTTAAGCACTAAGCCTGCCTAAGTTCATAAAGAATTTGGACAAAGCTCTTGGGCATGTTGTGTGATTCTTGGAGTGTCCTGTGCAGGTCTAGGAGTTGGACTTGATGATCCTTGTGGGTCCCTTCCAAGCCAGGATACCCAATGATTCTATGATCATTGTAGATCTGGTCTAGGGTCTTTTATATTACAAAAGGGCAGGTTCAGTTTCTGAAAAAAAGTGCAAGAGCTACAAGTTCAGCAAAGTGGGAAAATGTGTGGGGAAAAGATTAAAGAGTTCTGGAGGATGGACTTTATTTCAGGGCTGTTTTAGAGAGGTTCTTTCTTGGCAGTGATTACATAAAGGCATCTAGAAGACATAATATCCTCATTGTAACCTTGGTCTATAACTCATCATTGGGCTTCCTATAAAATGAAAGTATTTTGAATAATGATAGCACTCCCTACTCTGTGTCTCTCAAGCCCTGCAACAAAGCCATAGGAGCAGTAAGATCTGACTTCAAGAGGAACCTGGGCCAGCTCCCAACAGCCAGCACCTTTGACAACCTGCTGCTGTATCCAAAACGCTGCTGCCATTGTCACCAATCCAGAAAGCCTCAGGCACAAAGCTCAGAAGCATCAGAGAAACAGGATCACAGAAAGGGAGGTGAACCAAGCTGGGACTTCACACAGTCCTGGATATGAACAGCACAAGGAGAACACCAAAACCTGTGTGGAGGCAGCTGGATCTCATAGCAGCAGCTCAGGCACCAGTTGTGAGGAAGGAAGGAGTCTCATGAGCACTTGAACATTCAAGTGCACTGTCCATCCCACCCAGTGATAGAAAGAAAACATTGCACAAAACAGAGTGCCAAGCAAGCAGGCAGATCGACTGAAAGGCAGGATTTTTTTTCACACAAAGGGTACTAAGCAGTCAAACCATGCTTAGTAAGATGTTTCCTCATTTAATTCATGCTGCTGTAACTAAATGCAGATGCACACTGCATAACAGGGAAAATGTCAATGTTTTGGTAGGTTATATGCAGCTAGAGGATTGTATGGGTTTCTCATAATGTTATACTCATCAGCTGTACTCAGATCTCAGAGAAAGTGATACCATTTTATTTAACACAGTTTTGGTTTATATAGAAGGCTTTTTGGGTATTTCGTGGGAAGTGACTGAGAAACAAAGATTCATAGGAGACAATATCAGGAGAAATGAATTTTTATGATAAAAAAAAAAAAAAGATAGTGACATGACAGCTTTACTACTCAGCTGTGAAACAGTTTCTACCTATTTTTCATTTTTCTGGACAATGAGCAATGCAGTTCAGTGATTTTTCCAGTCACCTGAGTACACATGCCTGGGAGCAGTGCAGGCTCTGCTCTTCAGGCATGGGACAAAAACCAGATTCCGACCAGTTTCGACTTCAGAAACTTTGGTCAAGTAGAGACACAAAAAATGAACCGTAAGTCACAACCACAGAAAAATACTCTGCTATTTGTTCGAGTAACCTCAATGTAACCATCTTGCCCTCAAGGAGCCAAGATGCCTCAGGTCTTCAGCAGTTCCACAAAACCAGTTCTCATCATGTGTCATAAGAAGCAGTGTAGTGACTACACCACATTCCAGCTTTAGAGAAGCTAACTTTTTCTGCAAATGCAGGTAAATGCAGGGCTGGAGTGTCCAGTGAGCATCAACTTACAGCTTTGGAAAGAATTAAACAACAAGTGTGTTACATCACACTGGGACTTTTTTGAAGGAAAGTTTCAAAATTACCTCCCTCATTAAGAACTGTGCACCAGTCTTCCTTACAGATCTTTGGGGTAACAAAACGATATTCATCACTCTCTTACCCACAGACCTCCTTCACCCATACCCCACCAAATGATTTCCCTTCCAGAACAGATGCAGCTTTGGAGCTGCCTGTACTGATCAATTCCTGTTTGCATTCAGGAAGCATAAACACACAACCTTTTGAAGGTAATTGCATTGGATGATTTAATTATTGCAATCCAATTACTTTCACCTCCTTCTCACATTCAAACGTTTCACTAATGGAAGTTATTAGAAAGATCCTCATTAGATTAAAATACAGACCTGCTATGCAATAAGTGACTCAGTGGAATCATGCTAAAAATACCCAGTGGATCCAGAATTTGCAAGAAATAAACTCTACTACCCCTCTAAATTGCCCATGCAGCAAAGGTGAAGAGAACTAGAACCCACCAGGTCACTGTCCTGTTTCCAGCTGCCTGGTTGGAACATCCGTCCAGCAAGATGCAACACCTTTTTATTCCCTCCAAAACTCCTACTGGCTATCAACTTAGTGATAATTTTTAAGTTATGCATGCTTCATTCTGCATAAGAATGAATGCATTCTTCAACTGATAAAAAGGTGGATCTGTGAAGTGAAAGCTGAACATACTAATTTTCAATACACACACCACCAGTATGGCATTTGCTAATAAATTACAGTCATATAAAGGTTAATTTACAGGAAAAGATTGATATTTGATCCCAAGCACTAATGAAATCACATCCTTAGGTCTCAACTTATTTTTCATATAAATGTTTGGCTAACTATCCAGTGTAACATCTAGTAAATTATGCCTTTACTGCAGAAGAAGGAAGCCACATTTCCACATGTATAGGATGATATACTCTCTCAGCATTTTAATTTCTGGACCTAAGTCATCTGCATCATTCATTGCAAGAGACTAAATTAAATCATTAACTACTTCATTGCTTCTTGCAAGATATCTGACATATTAAACAGAGTATAACCATTCACTGAAGATAGTACAGAATCCTGGTGTAAGGAAAATAGGCTCCCAGATGCAAAGACGGAAGACCATGCACAAGCTCTGAAAGTGTTATTTTGACTTGACAGTGTACTTACCACATTCAGTCAGAAAGCACTCAACATTTAATTCATGTAGTAAAGTTGTAAGGGAAATCCTGTGTTTCTTGGATTTTGAGAAAAGCATCATATTCCAATGCAAATAAACCCTTTTTGAAGCAAGCAGCTGTTAAGTCTCAACATCCACAGATTTCCCATAAAGTCATTCACTCTCAACGTGCACACTTATTAATGTTACTATATGAACTAGCACTTTAATTGATTGTTTCTCTGATTTTGTTCTTTGTGGAAAAAAACAAACCCAAACCAAAACAACTGAGCTGGGTTTTGCTGGAGAGCGTTGATTTTCTTCACAGTAGCTGGCATGGGATGGTGATTTGCTTTGTGCTGAAAACAGTGCTGATAATATTGAGATGTTTTTGTTAATGCTGAGCAGGACTTATACTGAGCAAGGCCTTTTCTGCCTCTTATCCCACCCCACCCTTGAGTGGGCTGGGAGTCAATAAGAAGATGGGAGGGAACACAGCTGGGACAGCTGACCCCAATTTACCAAAGGGATAATTCCATATTATATGGTCTCATGCTCAGCATATAAAGCTGGGGAATGAAGAAGGAAGTGAGGGATGTTTGGGGTGATGACATTTCGTCCCTCCAAGTAATGGTTACATACAATGGAGCCTACCTTCCTGGAGATGGCTGAACACCTCCCTGCTGATGGAAAGTAGTGTCTGAATTCCTTGTTTATCTTTGCTTCTATGCCTGTCTTTTGCTTTGCCTATTAAACTGTCTTTATCTCTAGCCATGAGTTTTCTCACTTTTACTCTCCCAATTCTCTCCTCCATCCCACCACGAGGGGACTCAGTAAGCAGCTATCTGGTGCCTGGTTGCTGCCTGAAGCTAAATCATGAGAAAATCCCAAACCAAAACCCAACCCCCATACCCATACTGTATAGGTAAATTCCTTAGCCAATAAATAGGAGAATCGGCTTGTCACATGAAGCTGAAGATGCTGAAAGGTTATTGAAACCCTTCTATAAGAAGAGATAGGCTTTTGGTTTCTAAATACTGCTGAACAATTACAGCACTGTTTTTTTCAAAGACAACTAACGTATCTACTTGAAATGCATCTGTGTGCTCTGTGCCACACCACGGTGCCTCTGCAAATGCTCTCCTTGAGGCATCAAGGCCTTTCTGCAGATGAATCACATTTCCAGTTCCTCCAGCTGAACCTGAACAATGATTCATGGGTGATAAGATGTTCCTTCAGCTTTTCTGCTCATTGCCATTTCCTCTCTGGGCAGCCTGACTCAGAGATATTTTCACTGTCCTCACACAAACAGAACTCCGACAGGCTTTGCTCTTCTAGAGGAGATAAGAAGCCACTCTGCTGCTCTGACCCAGCAGGACAACTTTGGCTGGGGACTCTCAGCACTCTGGGAAGGAAAGCAGTAAGGTCAACAGAATTAGCACCAGCAAAAAGGGATGAAGAAAGCAGGGAAAAGCTATGCTGAAACCTGTTCTGAAAGGTTTCTACAGCAGCTGCAAAGGAACTGTAGCCCTGAAGTGCTTTACCAAGGGCTCTCAGATTTCTTCTTATCATGCACACTGCAGTGTGTTGTAAGGTGCCAGCAAAGCCCAGCAAACCCCAAACTTCTGACTCTGTAATTTAGAGGTGATTAGGCATTTCAAGGCCTTAAAGGACAGTCAGTTTGTCATCTCTGTATTCCTGTGGGGGTTGCATGGAGAGAGGGAAATCAACAGAGTTGAACAGAAACCATCTTCAAACCAGTATTATGAGACTGAATGTTCCATCCTAAACTTTAGGTTTTATTATTTAAAAATTCTCTCTCAAACATGAAGTACCTCTTTACATCCAGCTACTTCTTCCTTATGGCCTAGTTGCAGCTTTTCCATTCTTCAGCATGCAACTTCATGCTGTAGTAATTTTATTCTATCATGTTTACAATAGTAATTTTCAATTTTTAAACAGCAAATTTCAACGAACATCCTCTTGCTCTCCTCCTACAAGATTAGAAGTTCTGCTGTCTCTACCTTTTCCACTGGTTAGTTGCTGTGTATACTTGTATCATTTCTTACACGCCTCCTCTTTAAGGTAATCAATCTCTCCAGTCTCTTGGAAAAGCTATTCTTGTGTTCTGTTCCCCTTACCTGCTTTCGAATCCCCCCAATGAGACAATATCCTGTCTGAACTGTCATCTTCTGTACTAAATGCAGCAATCCAGACACAGATAAACCTGCTAGATTATAAGAGCATTATCATTCTTTTCTTCATGCATCTTCTTCCCATATATACCCTACCATGTTTATTTGCAGCAGTTGTACACGGTCTTTATTTGTGCTGGCAGGATTTAGAAACTTACTACAGGTGAAAGAGAAAAAATATATTTATCAATATTAGATTATCTCTGCAATACACTGCTATCCAGCAGGAAGTTTTCCTGCACTTCACATCTCTCCAGACCCAATCAGCTTATCTGCTAATTTGGGTTAGACAACTAGTCCAGACTGTTAGGGAAGGGAACAGAGGATTCATCAGCCACAGCTCTCAGGGGCAATCCCAGAACCACATGTTTCTGGCAAGAGAGGTGGAAAGAAAATTATAAAGAAGAGCAATAGGCAAAGACTATCGAATACCAAGAAAAACCTTGACCCTTTGCATCAAACTTTCTCCTTGTGAAAACAGGACAGGAAAGCCATGCCTATTGCAGCAGCATAGGGAAGACACAAGACCATCTTTCCTCAGGTACAAAAAAATGCATTCTTTAAATGTGTGAAACGGTGCAAGATATTGCAGTGCAGTCTTGTAAAAATGTCTGGTGGAACTGTGTCCTGATAGGAGACCACTGCTTAGGTAACTGACCAAACCAATAAAGCCTGTAGCAACTTCAGTTCAATTACCTGGTCACTGTCTCCCTCTTTGCTATACGGGACAGATTCTGGTTCATGGCAAAAGCATCAACTATTATAAAAACCTCTTTGCTGGTATCTTATTACAACCTTACTTTACTGGCATTTTTCTTTAGAGTGTTACAAGAAGAGTCCTTTGCAATTCTTGTTCAGATGCTGTCTCTGCTTGCATCCTCCAGATTTTTACTGCTGCTGTTCTTAGGGGAAATATCAGTATTATCTTGGAAGAAATAGATTTGAGGTTGTAGAGATAAAGTCATCTCTAAAGACCTGCTTTTCTGCTTGGCAGCCTCTCATTTTAAATCTTATTTCAAGCTAATACAAAACATAACATCCTCAGGGTCAAAAGTAGTAAGTACTTACTAGTCATGCTACTGGACATGGTAATTAAAATAAACGTGTCGGTATTTATACATTTACAGCAATCAGGGATTCAAGACAGAATAATGTCAAAGCAAGGATTTTCAAAGTCATTGCTGATTTAAATAGTGGGTAACTCTACATGATCACTGGAAAAACTTGACCAACTTTCCCCATCCTGAATAAAGGTGAAGTTCCTTACCAGAGAGCTAAAGACCACCTACTTCCAACCCCGCTGCCATGGTCAGGGACAGTTTCCACTAAATCAGGCTGCTCAGGGTCTCATCCAACCTAGCCTAGAACACTTTTAGGGATGAGGCATTTGCATCTATGGATGTTGCCTTCCAGGACAAGGCTACTAGTTAGCAAAGGCATGGACAGTGCAAAGCAAAGTGTCTGAAGTAATGACTTGGCCTATTCAAGGGCCATTGGAAGAAGAGAATGGTAGCAGATTGAAGCAGACCAGATCTACTGCTGACCTTGGCAGAGGACAGCAGATTTTAGATGGTAATACAAGGTAGAAGACAGCTAGAGACAACCCACTGGGCTAGTAAATCCTTGTGCTATTAGGTAAAGCATAAAATCAGCTCACAGCATCTGCTGGGGAAAACAATGAGCTCAGATGGGGTAAAGGCAGTAAATAAGAGAAGGGTCCTTTTTGATCCTGCAGCTTGGCAGGCTCAGCACTGTCTGAAAAACTAAATCATGTTTGTAATTCTGGCTTGATTTTTTTGCAGGTCAGACAGGATTGCTTCTTACAGAGAGGGCAGGTAGGGGAGGAACAGCTTTCCTTACAGAGAGTTAAATTACTATGCAAAGAGACAACATGTCCAGTTACCTCAAGCCACAAGGTACATGTCCCACAGACTAAAACCCACTCTGTTGGTTCAAAATCCACATGTGTTCTGCTGTGTCAAGCAGTTCCTTCTGTCCTGGTATTTGAGACATGCTGAAAACACTCAGGTGGAATGACCTGACGGTCCTTCCACATGTCATAGCTAATAGAAGTGAATTGTGTCTTCTTATCAGGGACACACAGTGAGCTTTGGAGGGATGTATGCAATTTGTGAGCAGTTATCAAGAAATGTAAATTATTAACAATCTGCAGCAGGTTAAGCAGTTTACTTAACTGAGAGAGGTCCCAACTACCGAGCATCAGAGGGAGGCAGTGCACATGGAAGCTACTATTTAGAACCAATTTTTATTCCAGTTGGAGGGGAGGAAGAGGGAGAAAATATTAGACACAGCTGTTCTGTGGACAGTATCTGGCCCCTAAAACATATCAGATGGACAGTTTGCTCTAAATAACACAAATAGACAGGAACAGCAAGTTTACAAGAAAGACTGAGAGCAGTTACGACCTCAAACACTGCAGTGAACAAATGGGTTGCTTTGGAAGAACACACATCTACACTACACAGTGGCAATAACTACAAGCTAACAAAGGCTGTTAGAAATGCACAACCATATCATTCCACAAATGCATCTTTCCCTCTGGCACTGCACCTTTAAAAAACTTGCTTCATACTATTAAGTCTGAAAAATCAAAGTTCATCTTTGCTTCTCCTACTCACTTTTTCTTTTTTTCAGAGCACTTAATGGTTTTGTTTGATCAATTTTTGAAAGGAAAATATTTCTGTAGAAGGAAACAAAGGTTCATGGTATGGCAGCTACATGCTAATTAAAAAGCCAGTGAATGCCTGAGGATCTATGTCCTACCTTTCCCAGTGGTCAACCATTAACTCTATTTAGAACATAGGAACCAAAGAAGACAGTCCAGTAGCCTACTTCGAAGCCATGCACTCAAAAGCTTAGGGACATTTTTCTGTACTCCCATCAGTTCTCCTACACTGTCTCTTCCTCTGGCACTCTTCATTTTTACACACATTTTAACCATGCTGTTTCTCTCCCCAGAGTTTTGCCTCCAGCATCTGGTTCAACATGAGCTGACAGCGATTTACAAGTCCTGCTAGACTTAGCCTTTTAAAATTACTCATTCTATTGGCAAGTAAGCTTCAGATGTGCATGTGTTTGTGGGAAAGGTGCAGATACTCCCTTTGCATCCTTGTTTTTCTGTTTTCAGGAACACCCGTTCCCCAGCAGGTACGAGGCTACCAAGGTCACCTCCCTGGCAGTAGCAAACCTTCAGCATTCGCAGCCCCACAAGCAACGTTCCTACCCAAGCAGCTGATGTTGCCTTCCTCACCAAGTCGGCTTTGAAGCAGCAAGGCAAAGGCAAATATTGGCATTCCCCCCACCCACTGCAAATGAAAGAAACTCTTCCCATTTGATTTCCATTTCTCTACAGCTTGTAGCATCCCATCCCACTCCCTCATGCCTGGGAAGCATCACACATCCACCGTCTCTCAATTACTCATAACAATTCAATGCATGTTAATAATATTTTAACAGGTTTAAAAAAACCCAGTAACAAACTGGGAATTACCGTGGACTGCTGCTGGACCACAGAAGCATAGAGGAGGTACTTCAGGTTCTCAGAAGGCAACACTTGGCAGATAAAACCAGCTAAACACACTAAATGCCTTTTCACAATGCACAAAGTAGTTTTTACGAATTTCTGGTGTCAACGATTTCCCTGATCCAAGCTGCCCCATTTCACTTTCATATCAGCTGACTTAGATATTGATATTCAACAGCATTAGCAAGGATGTGCAGCTGCTCCAAGTTCATGCAGGAAGGAGACAGCCTGCCTATTTTCAATTCCAAATTGGTAAGAGGAGGATCAGTGAGAGAATTAATAAGCAGGAAGGTGAGGAAATGAGAAAGTGAGTTGAGAGGAGTTAGAACAAGAATGGGAAGAACAGCAGTAGGAAACAGGATATAAAGTACAAACTATACAAACCCTGCAGTAAGGATGGCAGCAAGTTTTTGGTTCAGTAACACTCAGAAAAGGAAACTGAAAGAGCACAGTGTTTTGGTAATAACAGGTCTATCCAAATGGAGGTAACAGGCTGAAGAGAAACCCTTCAAACCCCAAGACTCTCCCACTACCCCAATTACTGTCGTATCAGGGCAGCTTTGTGCATGTCGATTGTCTCTCATCAGAAGGGGAAGAAGTCCAGCTCCACACTGTGCATTTACAAAGCAGCCTGGTGACATACAGGGCAATGAAAACCTTACAGCTGCACTCAACAGCTACCCTCCAAATTTGCAAATTGGAAAGTACTTCTCACGTTAAGGCTTTTCCTCAAAGTGCAGTTGCACTTACCTTGATACCTCACAAACACAAAGTTCTTGCTCTGTTACTTGGGACACTAAATCCTTTAGGCTCTGTTTACTTTTAACAGACAGGAATTGGGTTTTGCATTTAAGACAAACAAAGGTTCATTATCTATTGCAGTGAAATAAGCATAGAGAAAAATAACAGTTTGAAAAAGGAAGTTATGAGCATTGCAGGCTATTTGAATTCAATGTCAAGTGTTTTTTTCCCCCAACTGCATACTGCAAAATGTGTGCATATTTTAAGGAAGAGAAAAAGCTCCACTTCTGTTGTCTTCCTCTGCAGTGTTCATGGGAAGCTTCAAGTCTCAGCCCTGGCTCTTAAATTCCTACTCTCTTTTCTTTCCCAACTTGAGTCAAGTTATTATTGGGTCTCAAGAATGAAATATTTTTCTGTTCAAAGCAGCTTAGCTTTTGAGTAAACAAACACACAGAATCAAACATACTCCTGTTTAGGAAATATTTACAAAAATTACTATTGGTGGAAGATAAAAACCACTGCTTGAGATGCTTCTAAATCAGTCCTGAACATACAGAGAAAGCAGCACAACAATCCAGCTCCACAAGAGAACTTAAGACAATGATACCAAACACCAACAGGTCTACGGTAAGAGCACAGGTGTGGAAGTTCTGCTTCTACTACAGAAAAATGGTAGTGAAAAATGGGATTCTCAAGAAACACCACAGTGCAAGCCAATCCACAGTATACAAGCTTATCAAAGATGTAGTAGTTACATTTTTTCACAGCATCAATGTGCACTGACTGAACCAGTGTGCACTGACTGAACCAGAAATAAAAAACTTGAAATAAACAAGAAATATGAACTGACTGAATAAATAAACTATGCAATATGCATAGCATGAATATGCACTGACTCAACAAGAAATAAACTTCTCTGCAAGTCAGGATGGATAATCACACATTCATCCCATTTTTTCTCTCTACAAGGAAGCCTTTCCATTCCAACTTTCAGCTTCAGCAGATGATTTTTCCTAATTTTTTCAGGTAATACGTAACGTCATGTTGCCGAATAGCACCACCAGTGTCACTCTGATTTGATATCAGAAAAGACTATCAATTTAGTTTCACAGGAAGGAGAGAGCTAAGTTAGGTATCTTGTTCTGCTTATTTTTGTTACTTCTACATAATTGATAGCTATTTGTAATTTAATTTTATTTTACTCAAAATATGATTCTCTCTCTCTCTTAGTGTATGGTTAAAATTCTTGTTTATACAAGATTTTATGCAACAGAGTCCAAGTAGAATTTCTATTTATGTCCAAAATAAAACAGTGTGATGTTGTGGTATAGTAAAAGCAGCTTTTTTTTTTTTTTTTGTAGAAAAGTACTATAAAGATTATTGTACAAGTCTTATGCTCCAGGTATTCCAGGCATACATGATTTCAAAGAAATTTTCTTGCTTTCTTAATCCTCTGATGCCTTCAAAAAGCAATCATAATCTTGTAACAACTCAGGGCTGGGCTAAAATACTCTGACACCATTTCCTCAGTATCAGAGGACCGATACCAGAGAATTTTAGATCAACAATCTTGAGAACAGTTAAAGTAACATTAAAAATTCAACAAGAAGCTTTTCATAGAAAACACAAAAGGCTTCTACAAGACACTCCACACAAGAAAAAAAACAACCCTAGAATATATAAATTCCTTCAAAATCCCAGAAGGAACAACAACATACCTGAGAAGACAAGGCAAGCCCAACAATCCTTGCCACTGGAAAGCCTGGATCCAAGATACAAAACCAAGCAATTCGGGCCAAGCTCAGGAAGAGGAGGAGAACACAACTGCCACAGGGCAGCACCATGCCAAAGGGTGTCAGAACAATGATGCCACATCCAACACATATCTTCTGACTCTGCTGCTGCCCCATTCCAATTACTGTGGCAGTGATAGCTAAGGGAAACCTATCATCCTTGTGCAGCTCAACATGCACTCACTCCCCCAGTAATCCAAGTATCACCTGTCCTTTTGAAACGCTCAGCTGATCCCACACAAGGTCAGCAGCAAAATTCTCAAGTGACACTGGAGCAGGATGAAACCAGCCACGACAATTTTGGTGTTTGTTTGCATATTGAAGAAAAAGGAAATTATTGTTTCTTCCTAATAGGAGACACATCACTGTCCCCAAAACAGTGGGTAAAGGAGAAGAAAAAACAGAAGGACTGAAATACTGTGTGAATCATCCACCAGATACTGAAATGGAAACAGCTTGTACAAAACCTGTAAGATTACAGAAGAGACTTTCCACAAGACTTTGCCCCAACAAAACCATTAAATTCTGTTACATTATCAGTGTCAGGTAAACTGACAAGGCAGAAAGACCTATGTGATAGTTATAGAACAAGCATCTCTAGCTATAAAGTACTTTCTATTGAAAATGTGCTTTGAAAACTAATTTAATTATTGTGCTTGAAGTTTCCTTGCTCTTCTTAGGTAGAGGAGCTCACAAGCTATTGAGACAGCCTATTTCCTCTATAGTTTCTCTGTGGCATCACCGGTTTTACTAGGAAATGGAAGTTTCTTATCTTCTGTCCTCCTTGAAGTTTTAATACAACCTACAAAACCTATTAGAGTTTTCTATAATCATTTGGCAGCAATACCAAATGTATGGGCAGAAAACTGCATGGGGTAAGGTCTGTGACCACTGTACATCCATCTTATTTCAAGTATTTTAAGAATTGAAAGGAGCACAAATGTCATTTTTATGACTGAAGGTCTTTTTGAAGATGTAATGCTTAGGGAAAACTTCACAGCAGACGGTCTCTGGACTTCCTTGATCTTCTTCAAGCTATGCTCTAGATTTGGATGTCCCTGATGAAGAACTCTCTCTTCAGCACCTAATGTCCAACTGTCTGTGTTTCAGATGCAGATGATTGGTGTCTTGTATTTCAAAACTGGTCATTACCACAGCTTAGCACTCTTTTGTGACTTCAAAAATACAGGACCAAAGCTTCCACATGGCCTGAAACAGGGAAGGGACTGTCACACTTATTAGAACAAACCTTGGTACTTTTACTGGCAGGCACAGTGCAGCTGCAATGACACCAAGCCCACTGGAAGGATGCCACCCCGGGATGGTGTAAGCAGAGAAGGAGCTGGCATATAAGGGAGCATTCATATCCAATCTCCCAGACCTACAGGACATACAATGTTCTGCTCAAAGTGGCCAAAGATACATCCCTGGGTGTCAGAAACAAAGGCTCATGGAGAAAACATATCTTGACAGCTATTGAGGAATGCCAGAAAATGCATTCACATTGGGTACAGGTCCAATGCCTGGGCCTCCTGTGGTGCAGGAAGTGAGCACAGACGTGACTGGAGAACTTGGCCACAGAGGCTGTGAATGCGACTTCAGTGCTCCAGCTGGGCTCCAGCCCTGGCTGCAGCCCTGCGGGTCACTGGCCAAAGTCACACACAGGAATTTGGCAAGCACATGCACTTCTGCTCAGCACAGGGGCCCTGGGAGACCTGCCCTCCTTTGCTTATTTGGTTGAAGTTACCTTAAGAATCTTAAATTCAGTTTTTTTTAAATTACTGTTACAGATGTCCAACCACCAGAAATGTTTACAGGCATGCCAGTTTCAAGGGCTGTGTCTTGTTTAAACCAGTGGCTTAGATGGTTTGAGGTTTTTTTTTAATCACAGAACCAACTGCCTTGTAGGCAACCCTCCCACCAGGAGGAACAGCCACATGACCTGGGTGCTCTGGAGATGTGAAACACAACTACATTAGTAAGTGACACAGGCCTGGGACCAGCCTCTGGCAGTGAGGCCACCTGGCAGGGAAATCAGCAGCTGCATCCAAGCTACGTACTGGGAATGGTCCCTGGTACAAGCTGACTTCCAAACCCTATGTGGGCACTGCCTGATGCTGTGCAGATTGGCTCACGGCAAGAAGAGTGCCTGATACCAACAACCAGACACCACACCCAGCCAGATCCCCATGCTTGAAATATACCCTTGCAATATTTAATTTATTAGAAATACAGTCACTATAGCTACTGGCCACAGGTTCAGCTGCCCATTTCTCCCAGCTTGTTCATGGAGCCATTAAAAAAAGGAAACAGTATTGATCCTGGTATACACCAATCATCTTGTGCAATACTGGGCTTGTCTAAAAGAACAGGAAAGGGAGAACAAGGGGTTTGCTGCTTACCCTCACAAGAGCTCTTCCTTCTTATTACATTGTACACCACAATAATATCTCAAGGTGGTCCATATTTACCCACTTTCCCTCCTTCATTTTTATTAGCCTGAGGTCAGTATAACAGCATATGTCAATAACTGAATAAATACCATTTTTTGGCTTGAAGTTATCATACACAGCAACAAAAGGAAACGAAACTCAAAACAAAAAGATGACCACTGCCAGGATAATGCTTCAGAATGCCCCAGCAACCAGCTTGCAAATTAGGAGCTTGCCTTCAAACACAGGCAGTATCATTTATTTCTAGAAAAATACCATTGAGTCTGAGGTGTCAATACATGCAAACACACCACTTTTTGAAACCACTGTTTGCACTTTTTAATCCACATGCTAAACACGAACACAGATCACTAAGCAATTACCCATGTCATTTGATTTTCCTATCTCCAGAATTTTTGTCAAAGTGGTTGTTTATCTATTTCTCCCATATCATTTTGTATACAAAACACTTGCCTACACATTTAATATAGATTTTGTGCTTAACAGCTGTATAACAGTTACACTTGTTTCTAAAAGAATTTGACTCTTAAAATCATGTAAAAATGTCTGTTTGTGTCAAAAAGAGCATGTGAACACAAATTCAGTTTTAGAGCACAGGAAAGACCACGGGAAACAATAACTGAGGCAGACCAAGCTGTTGGTTATGTTTAGCCATGCTTCCTGCTGGCAACCTCAATAATTGCAATCCTTGGGCCATCCATTCAGGTGTGTTCACACCTCATTAAAACCAGACAACAATGTTCATGCCTGCGTCCTTGAAGAAGAGGCTTTAGGTCATCAGGTTTTTAAAGAATGAATTTAAGCTGTGATCAAAAGAGTGCTGTGGATGAAACTAGTTGGGGATGATGACTTCTTAGCTTGGCTTCCTGGTCACAAAAACTTATTAAGGAAATCCTCACCAGGCTTCTCTCTCATCTACTAAGGAATGAAGGAAGGAGGGAAAGAAGGAGCAAAAGCATCTGAAATCACAGACAAGCTTTCAGAATTCAGATGTAAGTCATGCATTTTTCAGCCATTACAGCATGTATTTTTTTTTAAACAATCAGCACATTCATAGCTCCCTTTCCCTACTGCTTTCTCTGGTATATAATACTGGTTAGTGACAGTATTTGTGGAAAAGCTTATTGCTGGAAACCAAAGGACCACAATCAACAGTATGCACAGCATTTTTTGTTTAACAAAAAAACCCCCTACCCTTACTTTTCATCTTCCATTCCAAAATCAACACTTTGGAACCTGAATTACTGGTACAAGCAACTGAGGGTCTTCCTCCCTTCCTCCTGGTCTTGTGTTGCCCAACCATATTAGCAACCACAAACAGTGTGCAAAGGGGAAGATGAAATGCCAAAACAGAGGTCTCAAATATTCCCCCAGAGCAAAGCCTGCAGCTGGGTAGCCTGTAGAAATTATGCCTGCAGAACAGCTGAGAGATCTCTGCAACAGCCCATCCCAACACAGCTCCTCTGGTGGTGCTTTATAGCTCAGACTGCCATGGTACTCCAAGTACCATAGCAAGCTCTCTGAAATTTTATGTGCTTTGGCCTTTTGGCTACAAATAAACTTGGTAACAACAGGGATCAAAGCGTGAAACTGGAAGTTTAATGTTTGTATGGGTCTGTCCCTGCTGGAAACCTGGCAGGATCATTTATCAGTTGATCTTTTCAAAGCATGATGATGGATTAATTTATTCCTACTCATTTACTGGCAGTTACAGAAATTACCAAGAAGAGATTAGTTTATGAAATCTGATTCATTTCCTGAAGAAGAGACTGAATTCTTCTCTGGAAACGAATTCATGCCTATACATCATGTAACCAACCCCTGTATGTAACACGTGTCAAGTATAGTGGTCTACCGCCCATTGCAGCTGATACTCTTACATGAGCCGCTTTCCCTGCTTGCTCCTGCCTGAGGGAATCCAGCATAGGTCCATTCTTACCTGCCAGTGCCAGCTCACGCAGTCTCAAAAACTTCAGATGCAACAGAACTTAGAAAACTTGAGGTAATATCAGACAGCACGAAAAGTCTCAGCTGCTGAGGCAACCTATATGACAGACCAGGTAAGGCTTTGGTGGACCCAAAATACTCTTTTTGAGCTGAATTATAGTTGTTCTGACTGAGACATAGGTCTCGGTGGAACAGAACAAAACATGTCACTTGACTGCCACAAAAAGTATTAACTTCTTAATTTCAGTAATTAAATAACATCAGGGGACAATAAAGTCAAAGGTGTCAATTTTGATTTGACAAATACATTATCTCTTCACCCTCTGCCCTTAGCACAATTAACATTGAGACTGTTTTAGTCCTCTTTTCCCTGTGTAAGTACTACCACACTGCCCTACTTAGATCTCTAGTTTTTATCAGTATTTGCTTCTGCCTATGCTATAATAAATTATTCCCACAGCAGATTAAAAGCATAGAGATCTTTATCTCTAGAAGACAAACACAAGACTATTCAGCAAAGACCCTTTTACCTCCCATTAAGCTCCCAGCCAGGACAATGCAGGCTATGCTGAGGCCTCATCAAGGACTCCTGTGCCACAGGAGTCTGAAGCAATGGGATCAACACGACAAGAACAGGCACAAGGGCTGTACACCTGATGTTGGAGAACAGCACAGGCATGACCTTTCCTGCTGGACTTATACCAACTGCAGAAGGGCAATCATCCTTTGACAACTGCTTACTGTTGGTGGAGCTGCTGAAAGAGCGAGTGAAGCCAAGGCATGATTCCTAAGTCCACACAAGATGTGTAGAGGACCTCCACTGCCATCAAAATGCTGCAGCTGCCTTTAGCCAACCCTGCATGCAGCAAAAGCTAGGCCGGACCACAGGCTATGCCCTTGCCATCAAAGCTGAAAACTTCTCCTTGGAAATCCTACTTTCACTCTATCCAATGGAATGCACATGGTGCTGCAAAACATGAAGCCTTTGAAATGTCAATTTGAACTGCTCATTGGATGACTCCACAGCCCATATCTGCTCTAGCAAAACACAGACGTGAGAGGAGGGCAAAGTTTCTCTGTATTGGACGGGAAAAAAGAATGGGGTATGGGAATGAGAAGATACAGCTTAATAACACTTAGGATCAAGAAGAAAACATAAAGTAAGGATTATTTGGCACATAAGCAAAATGAGTGCAAAGTTTAAGGCCCCAAAGTATCCCACAAAGCAGATGCACCTCCTGCTTAAGCATACAATTAAAGCTTTATTTGCTATTATAAGTGAATTTGAAGCCTAAGATAAATTTACCACATTTGTACTGACTGCTGAAGGTGCAGAATCTCATTATCTGTCACATTCTCAATACACGCAAGGATCTTCTCTCCATATCCCTTCAAGACAAAGCACTGTTCTTGTTCTATCACCCGAATCCAGATAATTCAACCTGATGGCAAAATAGGCCACTTCATATTAGGACAGCCTTTTCTCAGATTTCTCTCCACAGGACTCAACTCCTAAGAAACCATGATTACAGACCTGTAAAGGTCAAAAAGCATTTCTTTCTGGGGCTGATCGATCACTACTGTTATTGCAAAAACCAGCTAAGTACATTGATCTTTCACCTCACAGTAGAAGGGGACGGTGTAGGACTCGGAGAATGAAAAACAACATTAGACAAAACTTTGCAGTAAACTTGGCAGCAGAACAGCAGTGCTTTCTACCCTGGACTGTGCTTTGGCATTGCCTTCGATTCAGTGCTCAAAATCTTAAGAGTTCCCTGAAAAACTTAATTTAAGTGGTGAATACACATGATGTGACAATCAAAGCCCATATGTTCAAAATCTGGCCAAGGTTAGTTACACAATGCTATTTCCTGCAGCCTGACTAAGAGAAAAATTGAAACACCACATTTTTTAGCCCAGCCTCCACAACTGTTCTCCCTCTCATGAAGACGAAGGCAGTATTTTGACCATCTCAAATTTTGGCACAGTCTAATTTGTAAAATTTTTTATTTGTTTTCTGATAGGCCAATATCAATTTTGACTATTATTTATGTGCAGTTTCAAGCCATCAGGCACACAGACTGTGACATATGAAGAACCCCAAGAGATGTATATGGCTTTGTGATTATGTAAAGCTCCCTGCCTGGAGGGTCACCTGGTAAACTTGCCCTGTCCTGCATCTTCTTTCACAAAATTGTCCCTTTCCTTCTCCAGGCTTGCTCCAGCCACTCACCCAAACCAGTTGCAAGGGTACCTCCAATTCCTGTGTGGATGTTTGTTTTACAGTTTTCCCATCTACATCATTCCTTTACCTCACAAAAGTATAAGTAAGGAAGCTTCCTTTTCTCTTTCCTAAAATGCCCCATGCAGGACAAGGCTCTGCTGAAGAGGATGTGGCCCACTGTTTGTGGCTATTCTCAACACTCCATGGCTGCTGCTCCTATTCCTGCTCATGGTGTCCTATCCCATCCTGCCACATCCAGCAGTGCATGGCTGCATCCATCACTCCTCATGCTGTATGCAGAAGGGAAACAGCGGTGTTTCCTGCTTCTAGTCTTGCAACAGACTGCATTATGGACTACTGCAATTCTTATCAAATCTCTGGGCAAATACATGCACATACCAGAAGTTTTATACAAACCTACTCATATTTGGGCAGTGTGTGCTGAAGCAAAAAGAGCAAAGCAGTGTTTTTATGTGAATAATCTTCCAGTGTCTGAGAGGTTACAGTGCACAGAACACAGTCATGCACAGAAGACACTTGTACAAAAGCCAGTTGCTCCCCTTAGGGCATTGTTCATCATTTAAGAAGCTTTTAGAGCTCCTGACCACAGAAGCACCAACGCAGTGCCTGCATTACGTCCTCCTACTCTCTCCTTTCCATTTGATCTCTGAGCTGCCAAGTATTTTCTGACTTCTCTCAGGGCTGTTACAAGCACCATTTTACAAAACTTGTGCCACTTTCGAGCAATTCTCTTCCATGTACACAGCTGAAAGATGTTGCTGGGAAACCTATGCACAGATTAGTGTTGGCAGATACCATGCAGGCACCAGCGCAGCTGGGGAGAGGGAAAGAAAAGAGTCTGCCTCAGTAAACAAAATACTATAAAGTAGCTCAAACAAGCTACTGACATATTTCTATTGTGCTACAATGGTCACATGCTATCTGAGACCTTCAGTTTGCTAAGTGACCCAAAATGAAAGGTCAGCCTTACTTAAATAGCTCAGTAGCTTCAAAACTGTTGTAATTCCTTTAGTTTAAGGTATTGCAGCATCACTGCCTCATCTAGACATATTTATCTTGAGGAGAAAAACCAACAAGTTTCCTGCAACAGTGCATTTTTAGTTTTATGCCATCTCTGTACTGCATGGACTCCATAACTGGCATTTGTTTTTTTCTTCCAGGGTCCACAGGCCACACACAGAGGTGGCATTGTGTAGTCCCCTCTTGGCGAGAAGCACTGTTCAGCTGCAGAACTGGAGAGACTGTAGGGGAAGGTCACCAAGCCTGACAGACATGAGACACACTGACAAGAGATCCAGTCTCCCTGTAAGCAGATACCAGGAAAATTAAGATGGGATCAGGGAAGACAAGCAGAAAAATGAGAACTGGTTAATAAGGGAAGCAGATGCATCATCCCGAAACTTGCGGCAACTCAAGAGCACTGTTCAGAAACAGGCAGAAAAAGAGGCTAGCAGGAGGCAAACAGAAGGTATATTAAGTAGCTCTTCTTATTCCAAATAAAGTTTGTAAGATAAGATATATTCACCCACATCTTTTATAGAAGGAATGATCTCTAAAACAGAGAGGGGAGTAAAAGCCATTGCACCTCTAACTCGAAAGGCTCAAGCACCTAAGGTTCGACTCTGTTATTCTGCCCAACTGTGCTGCTGCAGCTGGGTCTGTACAAGCTGTGGTCCAACTCACATCAGAGCCTGTTTTTGCAGCAGTCGTCTTGCAGTTAAGACACGAACTTAATGCAACTGCAGGAGTTTCATCAATCTGTGCATTGACCTACATGAGCTAGTAGTTTCAAGATAGCACAAATCAGAGAGATGAGAGTAAATGCTTGTGCTTGAAATCTTTAATTGACACACAGGAGGAGAGCACCTTAAGGCAAGGAATCCACAAGCTTGGACAAACTTCAACAAGTGGTAGCAGAAAGCAGCACAGAGGTTTAAAAAATCACAACATTGCAAGCTCTCCCACAAGTTACTAAGTGGAGTTTATCACTCCCAACAAGCACTCAGCAAGACATTTTATGTGCAAGTCTCAGATTTTGGCATCTCAACAGGATACATGTTAGTCAAATCAGGAACAATTACTTTTCAACATCTGCAACAATGTCTATTTTCAAGCGCTTTTGGACTGCCTGTCCTCTCTGTTAAGCCTCTTGCCAGCATCCGCTTCTTCCTTGCAAATAGCCAGCACAAACTTCCAGCCTGACCTTTATTCCAAACACACACTCATCAAATTACGACATATCCAAAAAATTAAGTTTAAAAAAAAAAAGGAGCAACCAAATTGCATCTACAGCACTAGGTCTCTTCAATTCCTATCAACAATTTTATTGGTGACTGATGTTTCCATCAAAATTTAAAGAACCTCCAGGCAGGAACAAGTCCTTTTACACTTGTGAAGAGCATCCACACTTTCTGTACTGCATGAGCTACTGCTCCTGCTGCAATCACCTGGGTGTGAAACCTACAGGCTTAGATAAACATACACAGACAGCATCAAAATCAGTTCTCACAGCACCTGCACTTCTGCTGTAAACTAACATTCACACACAAGGCAGAGCAGACATCAGTGATGTAACCCTGTGCTTAGATAAGAATTACAGACCTGTACTGCAACCACACTGCTGGGCAAAGCAATCACTTTCTACCACTCCACCACAGGAGAAAGGAAACTCAGTAAAAAACCTGCTAGTTAGCACACCCAGAACACAAGCCTTGGACAACAGCTGAAGTGCACACATGTATTTAAAACCCTCAAACTGTAAACCAAACCTAGCAATACAAGCTCTGCACCGTTTTCTCTATGTGAGATGAAGACACTAATAAGATAAGCAGTCTGGGCTCACTGTTTATACAGTGATCCATATGAAGACGCTGAGACATCTGAGTTCAAAAAGAACTCAAGATAAAACAAGGTAATGGAGCAGACAAAGGTCTCTATTCCCTTAATACAAAATAAATAAATAAATAAATAAATAAAATTTTAAAGGGCATGGGATAAAGGGATAAATATTTTTCTCCTAGGTCTCGTCACCTTCTAAGAGACTAGAATGCCCATTTTTTTAAATAAAAGGATTTTGACCATTTTCAGTTCACTGTGAAAACTTTTACTTCTCGTGAATATTTCAAAGAGAACAGTTCTTGACTGCAACACCTACATTTAGAAGGCCTGTAGCATGGAAGTGAGCACAGACCTCCCACCCACAACAGGGCACAGACCAGACTTCATGATGACCAGGAAAGCTGTTTACACCAGCCTCTGTGAAAGTTTTCCTCACTTACAATCCAGTTAGTGGTAAAAGGAGGGCTATTGGCAAAGTGCAGGTTTATCAGGATGACACCCAGCCCCTCCTGCCAGTCTCGCCATCGGAGGCCCAGCTGAACTAGCACTCCCAGCACTGGCAGGCTCTTGAGAAACACACAAGTGTGCCAGCACTGAGCAGAACTGCTTGCACTGAAAGCTGGGTGAGCCAGTGCACTTGTCCTACTGTATCCCATGCTCAGGTAAGATTAATGACATTAAATCTTCTCTGGAGCATGGAATTAGATATGTCTGAACTTGACACGCCAGTGACCTACTTTTCAGACATGCCCAACACCCACATCTCCCTCTGAAGGCAAAAAAAGACAAGGATGCTCCGCAATTTTGAAATGGTAGTACATGCTTTTAATACTGAGGAAGCTGATGACAACTTAGGATCAGCCATGCACATCAGGAAAATCCCACTCTAGCTTCACATGAGCATACAATGCTATCATTCAAGACTCTACATGTTTGGCTATATATGTCTGTTGATTCCATGTGTTTGCTGGCAGGGAAAGAGCCATGAATGAAAGCTAGTAACTCCTTAGAGTCATCCTGCACTAGATTTATACATTCTTGGATATCAAATTTTGCCACTACTTTACCTCTCACCTGTCTGAACAGGTGCATCCTTTTCCTTAGAAGAAAACCACAAAATATCTTATCCCTTCAATGCATACCAGTTGTACTGTAGATACAGGCTCAGTCTATTTTGCCCAGATATAAAATCAGAAAATCCACTAAGATTAGGACACAATGAGCATCACTCAATTATCATGAGTGACACTGATTCAGAAGAGAAAATCTGTGTGCATCATCTGTACAAATGACATACACTAAAAAGGAACTCCAACCTTGTAGAGAGTTTTGAGAATCTAGTTAAATATGTAAACCCACTTGCCTCTCTCCCCTCCCCCAGATTCCTTCTTTCCTCCCCTTTGTCTTTCTTTATGAGAAATAACCACACTCTCTATTATTACATAGTTTATTTCTTCTTTTATTTCTTAAAAGATATGCATGTCTGTGCTACAAACATGCAGGGCTATATAATCCATGACTATGTCTTCAAGCTATAGCTCAAACCACTACTGCATCTTTTAAAACCAGATAATACCACTGGTGCCATACAAAATTGAGACCAGAGACCAAGCCAGCTCCTGCTTTTAAAGATTTAGGTGTATGGGCCTCATCATGCAGCAAAGGAAACCTTTAAAGTGGCACCTAGCTGTTGCACATGCAAAGCCTACCAGCAACTTCAATAATGATGTGGTCAGCCATTAACAAGCAAAACAATTTCTCCTTCACCTACAGAAGGTGTCCTAGCCTGAAGCAAGTGCTGGAGATGGCAAGTCATTCCAGCTGGAGTTCTCTGCAGAGGTTTCAGAACATTTTCCTCATAGAAGCAGTGCATATCACAGACTCGGAAATGTGGACAAAACTCACTTATTTGGTTAACAAATAAAGGGATAGATAACATCTCCATAACCATCCTTAACAGTTTCTAGGAAGCTCTAAAAGCCCTCCACATTCCAAGGCCATTAAACAACCATGTCAACACTGACAGGAGGAGGCAAGCCCAAACAGGAAAAGGTGCCAAAAGGATCTGCACATGCCTAATCATAATACATAGGTATTTAAAGTCTGGCAAATTATACTTTCACCCCAGGTAGCCTAAAACCTTGCAAGTTAGACTCTCAACCTGCTATTCCTTCCAAGTCAGTTTTAGATGCTTAACCTTTCAATTATAATAAAAATGCAAATGCAAGCAGAAAATGATACAAAGACCAATCAACCAACACCTTCATGCCTGAAGAAATAAAATGCAGGATCGTAGCTTTTGGCATGTCAAGGATGCTGCAAGCAGGCGCATTACTTGTTTAATTCCTTTAAACAGAAAATAGCCTGGGAACCTCCTGACTTTCCTAGTGTGAAACTCCTGCCTTCTTCACTGCTTATGTCTTGAAGCTGATATTTCAGTTACTAGTGAAAATAAAGATGTCTCATCAATCCCTTTCCCTACACAGAAATATCGACCTGGAGCATCGACCTGTTATCAATAACTAAAGCTACTTGGTTTTGCTAAGGTGAGGGAAGATGCAGAGATTGAGAGACATCTACATGAGAGGAAATAAATTTCAGGAATACTTTCTTATAGGTAAAAAGAATTGGCCAAGTAAGCCTAACAAGCTACAATGAACCAAAACAAGCTCAAGCTTTATTCAACGTCACCTTAAATATATAAAATATGTTAAGACAATAAAATTGTGAGTACATAACAATGTAAAACTCTACTTTAAGTTCCTCTGACAGTATACTTGTTTTAAGTAGCTCAGCTCCTCTTGCTTTCAGGAATATGAGAGCTCACTTGGAGACCTCAGCTTAGGTGAACTTAAATGATCTTAAATTTGCACATATTTGACAGCTGAAAACTTAGTCACAGTGAGGACAAAGATGAAAGAAAATACTGTCAGTTTTTCAGAAAGTTTGCAGAGACATAAAAACACACACTCAACAGAACAACAGGCATCCATGAGACAGTCCATCCGAATGCCCGTGAGTATCAAAACACGATACTGACATGCTGGTTAACAACATGGGTCTTTCAATCTTAGGACACCCAGGCTCAATCTCAGGCTACCCAGTACACCTGAGCCACAAAGAAACCTTGCTTAAAATAACTATTTATGGACACTGCAAGAAAAATAAGCACCTATTTTGAAAAAAAATATTTTCAAGATAGAATTTTGAAGCTCCAGTTGCAGGGCTGAATGAAGTTTGAGCTCTTTCAAAAGACACAGATTTGCTTCTGGGCAGCCTCAGTCCCGGAGAAGAAGCCCTGCTAAAGGGCCTGAAAGCATTCTCCTCCTTGGCAGCTTTTCAACACGGGATTTAACTCTAAGATCTTATCACTGGTACATGGAATTTTTAAATAATTACCAAGAAACCTAAGGAGAGAGGAAACGGGAACCAAAACTACTGTTTCAGCCTTAGGCAAGGTCAAAGATCTCCACAGACTCCCTGGCAATCCTCGTGATGAACGAGATCTCAAATCCCATTTAACCCACGCTAAGAAAAGTCACTCAAGTCCTGCAAGTTTCAGCGGCGCCCCAGCCCGGTCACTGTCCACACAGCGGTGGAGGAGGAGGAGGAGTGGGACGCCACGCTGGAGAACCCTCCTCCGCGCTCCTTCCCCTCCAGGACGGGATGTGTCTGCCTAAAGCAATGTCCCTGTGCTGGACCACGCCACCCTGACGCTTGCCCGGGCTCCGGGTGGTGGAGTCTACAGTCGCACAGGGATGCTGGCGGTCTGCCTCCACCATCCTGGNTTTCGTGAAGGGGCACCTGCGGTCCGCCGGAGGGGCAAGCGCACCTCTCCTGCCAGGGCCGCCCTCCCAGCGCCGCGGGCTCGCCCCAGGGACGGCCCGGGGAGCGTGTCCCTCTCTGACCCGGGCCCGGTTATGGACTGTCGGCACCCTGCGGCTCCGTGCGGTCCGTCCCACACTGCTGTGACCGCCGGGCGGAAAAAAAAAAAAAAAAAAAAAACCCAACGGGGGAAAAGATAA
>VXBB01000543.1:623305-640185 GCA_013399915.1 Illadopsis cleaveri | reverse complement strand
GTGACCGCCGGGCGGAAAAAAAAAAAAAATCCCAACGCGAGTAAAGATTAAACAGAATGTTGCTGCGAAAGTAGCTGCATCCTTCTGTTTTCGTTTTTCTGTCTTAGTTTTTCCTGGGACTGAAGGTAAACATGGGCTTTCTGCTACTGCGTTAGATAGGGACGCTGGCAGGCAGGGCTGCGCCGCGGCGCCAGCAGAAATTCTCTTTCAGAAAGCTTATTCCTAAGGGAAACGCAGCAGACTTCCAGCAGCTCATTTTCATCGAGCGGCTTCTTTTCACTCGCTTTTCCTGACACATTCATTGAGCTCCAAGAAAGTCAGATCACTTGCCCAAAGCTCTGTGCTGAAACCAGGGAAAAGGCAACTTCCTCCCGAGGCATATGCCAAACTTTCGTAATCTGTCTCGAAAGATTCTGGAAAATCATGCTCAGTGTCTGAACAGCTATCCTACATTGCAGAAGTTGTCAGCAGATTGGAAAGCGCTATTTCAGCTGCAACTTCAAATTTACACACACTAAGCCCAATGAGCAGCAGTCCTCATGGGAAAGGAAAAAGAAACCAAAAAGGCAAAAAAAGCAGGTATGAAAAAATCCAAGATCAGGAGATTAGTTTTTTCTCCAGGAGAGGAAGACAGCAGCATCTGCAACAGAACAAATCCTGTTTGCCCACTCACACTTCTGTTGCCTATGTAGTAGACAGAGGCAACAGAGGAAAGATAAAGTCAATTCCTTGTGGCAGAAATTAAATTTCACCATGTTTAGTAATCTCTGTTCTGTTAAACAACCAGTGTCTGCAGGACCACAACAAGACATTTAAGCTTTCTCAACTAAACATGACACGTCTACAAGTATACTGTAGAGGGAAAGGTCTGGTCAGCAACAGCTGGATTACAGGAAATGAATCTGCAGTCTCAAACTATTTCCCTGAGGATGTGTGATTGGACTAGATAATATTTCTTCCTCCTATTTCTTAAAAGGGAGCTACTACTGAAGAGTCAAAGATCCACCTTCTTACTGCCATGGATGATCCTGCCGTCCTAGGTTAGAACCTACAGATAGAAATGCTTGTTTCACTTCTTGGTGAGGTGTGAGGTGTTCTTGGAAGATTAATATACTTGTTAGTTTTCAGAATATATAAAAAAATGTCTTTTAAACTGAAGTCTGGTAAGGTCTACTGATCTTGCAGTAGTTTGCTCTCAAGATTGGGCATTGTGGATCACTAACAGATAAAAGGGCTGAGTGTATGCTGTAGACAGCAGGCTGCAGGCTCTTGGGAGACCAAGAATATATTTTCAATAAAGGCTTTTATAGAAGAAAGTAGTTGAGAAAATGAGTGTCTTGATGGGCAAAGGTGTGGGTCACAGGACTGGCAGGTGGTCCTACATATCTCTCAAATCAGCTGGATTATCCTCAGTTGCCTACTGAAACATCACTCTTCCCTATTAATCTTGTCTCACTTATGTCCTTAAACAGTTCAAAGTCCAACTACTCCTTTAAGTTTTAAGACACTGGAGGAAAACACTGAAAGGTGGGCATACATTTTGGACTGAAGTGAAATAATATGATAAAATCAAATATATTCTCTATATAAAGGGTTGGTCTTTGGAAATAAGTTATCCTTTGGGAAGGAAGCAAGGAGAAAAAAAAAAAGAAGAAAAAAAGAAAAAAGAAAGACTACACAATGCAAGAGAATTCCAGAATTCCAGTGGCTATTTGAGATAAAATTCTTGAGGACATTTTTGAAAGCTTATCTGTAATGGTGATTTTCTCTGCAAGACCAGGAAGGTACTTGAATAATAGAAATGAGTCCTGAGATCTAGTACATCATTTTACCAGGTGTGCAAACTTGGGGTCAGTGCTCTACTCTTCCTGATGAGATGGGGAAATAGGGTTGAGAAATTATGATACACAAAAGCAATTTTGCTATGACTGATGGAAGAAAAAGTAATGTATGGAAACCTGGGGAGAGGAGTAAGAGAGACAGGAAATAGACAGATTTCAAAGTGAGAACCTGGAGCTTCCTCTTGCGTTCTCCCCAACAGGCTTAAAGAGTATTGTGATGGTGGAAAAGGTATGGAAATTACCAACAAGACCTGAATGTTCTCCCAAGTCTACCAGTGTCACACAAAACAATCAAAAACTTTATAAAAACAATTTTACTATAATGACAAAGTTAGTAATCATGTCTCGTGTGACAGTTCAAAGTTAGAATTGCTGTAGAGATCAAGTTTAATGAGAACTTACAGAAACAAAAGTTTAGAAAAGTGTTTCCCCATATAACTGAAAAGGAAAACCAAGCAAATAAATCTCATAAATACTTCCTAGAATATATTTTTTCATTTTCTGTCATAGCTTGCAGGTCAGATTGCATGGATTAAAAATATTGCTAGGACTGAAAGCACGCCAACTTAGTATCTGAATCTGAAGCCAAGAAAAGCAAGCTTATTCAGTCATTTTTCTGCATTAAAAAAATGTTGTAGGTTAAGAATTATAAGATGCTCCTCTGATATTTGCTTTTTGCAGAAACTTGCAAAAAATTACGTGATGTCATCATTTAAAGGTTCTATTTCTTGTCTAGTAGGGATGCTCGATTATGTGAACTTTCTTGAAAGAATGTATCCACCAGTAAGGCAGAATGAAAATCAAGGTGAAAAATACAGCTTACGTTATATCAAATTAATATTACTTCATCTTTGATTCTTAGTGTAATTTCTCTTACTCTGTGTTCTGGCATGACACCATGGTAAATGAAACATCCATCCCTCTGTTAGTTTTAGCCTTTCTATTCTTGAGGCAGGCTGACTTTCCCCCTTTTGATTGGGGCAGAGCAGAATTAGGTTCCCTGCCTCTAGGCAGCAGTTGTGGCTCACGTTATTCATGTGCAGGGTGAGGACAGGAGGCCCCGGGGAAGCAGCTGTGCTGGTTTGGGCTGATGTGTTCACACATCGTGGAGCCTCTTTCCATGCCCTCGTACTGCACCAGAGCCTTGAAGGACTTTCTCCAATTCCTTATCTGCAGTCCTGTTTGGAGATCAGAAGTTGGAGCAAACCGAATTCCCCATCTTCTCTGGCAATTTGCTTTAAAAGCTGCTCTCTGGCTCCATCTTCTGCTTGGTTGGTTGGATTTGGGATTGGTTTTGTATGTCTATTTATTTTGACACACAGGGGTGAGATTCTTCTAAGTTTTACATACTACGGTTGTTTTAAAAGTAAGTAATCACATCTTGTGTGACAGTTTAGACAAGCAGAGAGAACCCTGACCTGCAGAAGGAAAGAGTGGCCCAGAGAGGAGGGAGCTGAAGGTTCCCAGCTCTGCTGTCAGCTCTGGGTTTACAGATTCTCCCATTCTGCAAGATTGTTACTCCTGTTACAAGACAAAGTGAAATGCTCAGACCAAAAACTACAGCAACATGTTTTGTTTTGGTGTAATTGTACTTTTCTGCATAGTTACGACCATTACATGATCTGCTAATGTAAGTGACATCTCTCATACATTTCAGCTAAAACTGTCAAGCACTGGGGCCTGAGTAGGCATAGGACAATTTAATAAACAGATTGGTCTTTCTGTGGATGCTATGAAAAACAGCCCTTTTACAAAGTGCTGAACAATAATAAGAGTAGTAGTAAAAGTCATGAAAAGAGGCCTCTAATAAAGAAAAACTGGTTTATGGTGATTAATTTTTAGAGCCAAATTATTCATGCCCTTTTCAGCCATTAAGTAATCTGATTCCAGTTGCACTCACCCTGTAAGAAGGGAACTAGTGTGGGAGCAAAACTGCACTTTGACTGATTCAGTGCTTACATTTAAAATTGCTCTGTTGACAGCAAGCCAGATTTTGGCTTCTGAGGCCTCTTCCTTAATCACCCATGCAAAATCAAAGAACTTACACACACGAAAGATAACCACATAAAAAAGGTAAAAACCACTTGGCAACAAGTAGAGTTGCTTCCCAGTGGTCATTGAATACAGTGTTTTACTCTCTCTCATGCTTTTCTTCTCTGCTCGTTTGTAAACTAAATGTTTGCCAGCTTTACAATATATGGGATTTACAATTTCTCTATACCTGCACTTCTGTGCAACTGCAAAAATGCATGCTTAAAATTCTCTCCTTCTCCTATTTTGTCATCAGTGACAGCCTTCATAAAATAGTTACTGAAAAGTATTTTTAATTTCAGATGCTACATCATTCTTGGAAGATTGTGGGAAACAAATATAGTTGTGATCTTTATATAGGAAAGCAAACTTCATGAAGTACCAAAATGTTCTGTGGAAAATTTGCTTGTCCATCTTGCTTGTCCATCATCTTCATTTGCTTGTTAAAAATATGAAACTTGTTACAAAAATGCACCTTCAAATTTAATCAGTTCTTATTTTGCTCCAGGTATTTATCAGTCACATAATTAATAGTGTACCACCTATCACATTTCTATTAATAAGCTCTACATGCTTATTGTGACAGTTTCATATTTTATTAGTTTCAATTTATGTGGCCATTGATTAAATGAGGACCTATGAGAAACAGAGCTTGAATCTGCTCTGGGTCCAAGTTATGGAGAGAAAGATTAGGATTAAAAAATAAACATGGCAGTACCACTGTGTAGTACCCTGTCGAGAAAATATATACTCATTTTTAGCTGCCATGCAAGTGCTGTTGGCTTTGTAACTGACTGTGAACATGTGAGAACAAAAAAAGTGATGCTGTGTCAGTGTGTGGGCTGCAAATGAGAACTCCTGGCTCACACATTTTGCCCCATAAGCAGTTCTGGCATTGTATGCAGTCTTATTGCTGTTTCCTTTGTCCTCATTGATCCTGCTATAGTATTACTCACTTTTTGGGCTCCCAGCTTTCTGTAAAAAAACCTCTGTAATTTAATTCATTGTCTTTTTGGTAGAACTTTCTGACCACTAATTCTTCAAAGCTCATTATTATATATTTCTAGGTCTCGGGACTTAAGACTTTTTTTTCTTCTCTAAATCTTCCATCTGTGATTTTGAAGAATCGTAAAGTATGATCAGCAAACACAATTTTATATCTGGAAAATGCATTAAAATCACCTATGTAACCTGCATGAAAGGTAAATAAATTTGCCTTACATAATGCATGAACTATATGAAAGCTTTGAAGTACTTCCTTTTCTTTCATCTAAAGTGTGCAATTAAGAACATATCCAGGGAATATCAAGGAACAACTTACAATAACTTTTGTACATTGGGCTTTTTTATTATTTTTTTTTCTCACTTTTATTACACATGGGTCTATGGTAAATGCTGTTAGATTGACAAAATGCTTTCAACCATCTGAAACCTCACAAAATTCACCAAAGCCAAGTGCAAGGTCCTGCACCCAGACTAATACTAGCCAGCGGATGAATGGACTGAGAGCAGCCCTGCAGAGAAGATCTTGGGAATACTGGTGAGTGAAAAATTGGATATGACTGTCCTGGGTTGTAGTATGGGATGTACACAAAGTATTCTATCACCATCTTCATGAACTGTTNACACTCTGGGCTGCAACAAGACCAGTGTGGCCAGCAGGTCCAGGAAGCTGATTCTGCCCCTCTACTCTGCCCTTGTGAGACCCCACCTGGAGTGCTGCATCCAGCTTTGCCATCCCCAGCACAGGAAGGACATGGACCTCTTAAAGCTGGTCCAGAGGAGAACCACCAAATGGTTAGAGGGCTTGAACACCTCTCCTGTGAGGAAAGGCAGAGAGAGTTGCGCGTTGTTCAGCCTGGAGAAGAGAAGGTGCAAGGGAAACATTATTACAGTCTTTCAATATACAAAGAGAGCCTGTAAGAAAGACTGAGAGACTTTTTACCAAGGCTTGTGGTGGCAGGACAAGTGGCAAGGCTCCCTAAGGAAGGGAGGTTTAGATTAGGTATAAGAAGAAACTTTTTGCAAGGAAGGTGGTGAGACACTAAAATGTTGTTCAGAAAAGTTGGGGATGCTCTATCCATGGAAGTGTTCAAGGTCAGGTTGGATGGGGCTCTGAGCACCTGGTGTAGTGGAAGGTGTCCCTGCCCATGGCAGGGGGCTTGGAACTTAGTGATCTTTAAGGTCCCTTCAAACCCAAACCATTCTGTGATTCTATGATCCAAGTGTACAAAGAGAAAAACACAAAAACTACTATTAAAATATAAACCACTATTAAAAATATAAAAATTTTATTGCTTGTTAATATTGATAGTGCTTTTGAAGAAGGAATGAAGGAATAATTAAAAAATACAAAAAGTCTGATACAATTTCTGGCCAAAAGATCTTAGCAATGCTACTGCTAACAAAACTCTGGCATCATTTTAATACATATTTTTATATAGAAAGTTTTTGGAGCTGAGAAGTTTTCTTGCAGTCAAGCCATTTTTACTACATGGAAAGCTCCATATTGTACAAACAAAGCATCTGAAAAAAATAGGTGGAACCTTTGCTAAGCTGCCGGTTTTGTCAACTCAAACCTGTGACAAAAATTTTCTTTAAAAGCTTGTGGTTCCTAAAGCAGGGCAGCTGAACTCATCCCTCTTGTAGAAAATGATTTCTGCAAAGAAGACCCAAGCAGCAGCTTGAGAGCAAAACTGCAGAAGTTTCAGTTATACAGGGACTTATGACTCACTGCTGCAGGGCCGTTTGGAGTTAAAAAAGAATCTCAGACTGTCTAATCAAACTTCTGCATGTCTTATTCTGTGCCAATGTTATGTGCCACCTCGTCTTTAGCAGGCAAGTCACCATTTCTGGCCATCGCTGTGGTAAGAGGTTCCTCAGACTGTGAGCACATATAGACATCCCAGTAATGCCACGTTTAAATGGGCATTATCATGGATGGTGTTGTAGAGCATTTGGTTCTGATTACCTCCTGGCCACTCCTGATAATTTTTCTTCTAGATAAATTGCAGCCAGAATGTCTGATTGCTTTGAACATCTTGCACTGTAGTAGGCCCATATGTTTATCGTCACAATCTACGGAGTGCCCTTTGATTTTGACGAGCGAACCATATCTGAGTCAAATTTAGCTGCTTTAGGGAGACTTCCTTTGGGACAAGAGTGGGTGTAAAAGCACTGGTCCACCGTAGGACATCCACCAAATGTGAAAATGCATGAAAGTGGGAGAAATACTCTTTATTGAAAAACAGGAAATGCTCTAGAGACAAGAGGCCACATGTGTTTGGAGGGCAAAATTAATTATTCAGTCATCTGTAGCTCAGTGACCTCCTTGTATAAAAATATCTGACAAGATAGTAGAAATACTTCTGTGAAGACTGACGAACTGATGAGTGTACAGCTTGTACCTCTGAAAGTGCAAGAGGAAACTCCAGATTGGAAAACAAAGAGAACCTGTGAGTCAGTCCATCTGAGAGAGAGGAGAAAAAAGAGTTACAAAATTCAGGCTAACTAGCCCCAGAATACCCTCTGTATTGTATGCTTAATATAAGCATGGGACAATTTTCACACAGAGGCTCTAAACCAGGTATCACTATCAAAAGATGAAGGTGCTCAAAAGACTCCATAGGAGGCCAAGCGATGGTCTTGAAATCAAAAGAACTTGTCTGGCATGTTAGATCAGCTCCCAGTAACAGGAGGGGACTAGGGCAATAGTTATTTGCCAGTGAACCATGACAAGAAACAGTAAGAATTGGCCATGTCTCCCAAAGTGTTCAAGTGAGAAGACACTGAAGAAGGGGACAGGCAGTAATTAAGAACATGTAAAGAGCCTTTAAACTGTACTGAATGAGTGTTGGAAACAGGTTTCTCCATCTGAAGAAAACCAAAAGTAGATATGCATGTAGGCATATACTTAAACAAACAAACAAACAAACAAACAAAAAAAAATCATCAAACTCCCCCCACCAAAAAAAAACACCAAAAAACAACAAAACTAACAAACTAACTAACATTTTTTCTTCACCCAAAAGTGATGATATAAAATTGCTTTTAAGGAAATGACTCCTCCTCCAAGCCAGATCCATGTATCATCTGAGAGGTTACCAGGAGTTTCATGCCAAAATTGCCAGGTAATCTGCCTATGCATCAGTTGCAAGAGCTCTACATAGAATGCAAGAGCATTGGCTTCTGAACCTTACCAGTGTAGATCCAGCTGATGAACCTTTCTCCAGGGTTTTGGTACCTTCCAATCCAGCAGTTTAGCCACAACAACCCTTCCACTGCAGAAGCAGGTACCAGTGAGGCATCTAGCAAACTTCCTGTCACTTCAGAAACTATGTGGTGAGAGTCCCAGGCAGCTGCCAGGACCCCAACTGCTAGAGGAGCACTTGTATGCAGGCAGCCTAATTTCTCTCCTTCACAGTGGCACACATTGAAGTACAAGCCATCCTCTCAAGCACTTCACTGTGCAGATTTATGTTCTAGGGACTTCAGCACCTGGCTTGCAGAGTATCTCCACAGGGATGTCTGACTGGACCTGTATGAATCAGTATTCAATTCCTTGACTCCCTCCTCTGGGAGATGAGTGCCAGATGTTAGGGACTCTCTTACCTCCTCTTTGATACAATCCTGCCTGACAATTTTCCTCTCACAAGTGCCGATAACTGAAAAGAAAAAAATACCAATCCAGAAGAGAAACTAGGACAACTTTCCTATGCAAGGATGGGCTAGAACCTGATCTGAATGGGGAAGAGGAAAGAAGGAATGGTTGTGCAGCTGCAGCATGATTTCATACTGTGAACACATCATTCCAGTGCTTCCAAATTCTCTTGTAAGACAATGTTTTACTATGTGTAAAAGTGACAGTCAAAAAGGCTTTGCTACCATAGACCATTTGAGGTATCTGCCCTTTCCCAACTTAAAGGTGTGCAGTGTGAGTTCTGACTTGTATTTATAGGAGTACTTTTTCTCTGAAACTATATTTTGATTAATTTCAGGGATTTTCATTCATGTCCTTCAATTTTGGCCAAGGAAAAATATGGAGCTATGTGCATCTGTGCATTGCATGTACACATACATGAACAGACTCAGAAGAAAATGAGGGAAAAATACCACTTCTGACTAGGCATCACAATTCTGAAAAGAAAATGTATACACATTTTATGCCTTTGTTTTATAATAAGAGGTGACATGCTGCTCAAGTGCTGACTTGTAGCAGAATAGATTAAAAATTCTTGACCATCAGTAGCAAAAAATCACAGGGCTGTACTTACAGAGGTCATTAACTGTCCAGACATCTGTTGGGTAACAAATTCTGCCAAACATAGATCATGAAGCGGTCTTGAATTATGCAGAGGATAATTTCACAATCCAGAAAACAGAAAACTCAAGCAGAGAAAGAGCTGTGTAAGACTTTCTTATTGCCAGTTGGGAAGGAATTCACTTCAGTGTCAGAATTACAGGAAAGTTTGATGCTAGTGGCAGTGGTCTGCTGCACTGCTAGTAGTGCAATAAGGAACAGATTTAGATGATGGTCACAATTACAGTTATATACTCCACAAAGTAATTGACATTATAGTAAAATTGGCCATATTAATTAAAGAGACACTGTGACAAAAGTAAAAACTCCAAATGTCTCAGTGAAAACTACTGTAAAGTGTATTACACAAAAGTAATTGATTTCAGTATAATAAAAGGGAATTAGGAAACAATGAGCAGATGCGAAAAGGAAAAATTGGTGCTGAGGTAGAAAGAGTCTGGAGCATTCTAAACAATGTATAAATTAAAGTATAATAGACTCTAATTCCCCTTGAAAAAGGAATACTGTCCCATTTTTCATAAATTAACTGCAGTAGCCAGTTGGTAAAGGATCACAAATGAGTCCAATTATGCCACACTGGACTATAATTGGGTTAAAGGGCTGTCATTTACCTCTGAAATGAGAGCTCAAATGATATCTGTCAACCTTTGGAATCAGGAGTTATTCTGGCATCAGGCGTTACTTATTAGCTGCTGCAGAAGTCCAGGACGCAGCACAACCAGGCATTGAAAAAAGAAAGAATGAAAACACTCATCAGGGCAAATTAGTAGTTTTGGCTTTTTTTTTCTCTTAGCCAACTGAGGAGAGCCATATCTAAGTAGATAAGACATATCTAAGCAGAAATGTCAGGAAGAACATATTGTAACTTTTTCTGAAAGAGAAGATAAAAAGGACCTAAAATGGAAGACATGAAGAAAAATAAGAATTGATCAAGGAAAATAAAATTTTAAAAAACCAATCTGCAAACCCTGAAAGGTAATGAAATGGATATAATAGTTAAAAGCCTGGTTTTTGTCGCCTTTGCATTGTTAAGTTCATTCTTTGAGACCCCAGTTACATAAATCACTGCTAGCTTTATTCACAAGTCACACGAACCAGAAAACAGAAATGCATGTATCAGTGCCAAGTTCCTAAGAAAACAGACATACCTTAAAAGAGGAAAAGACCAGGGGAAACTCAGAGAAAATGTTACACTTATCACACGACTGGTGTACACACACACACTGCCAGATCTGGAGAAGCATACACTTACTGTCAACATGAATTATGGGATGGGCTTTCTTGGACTTTTTATTTTGGCCCCGTGTTTGGAAAATAACCATAAATGGTATGTTGCCTTAAAAATGGCTTACCAACAGGAAAATATTAGAACTGATCCTGAAAAGTGCAAGGCTTTCTGATTGCAACGTCATGAAATTGAAAGCCATCTCCAACAACAAAAGAACTCATCACTGACAAAAATAGCACTGCTTAGTGAAGGCTGTTTTTATGAAAAAAAGGTTACACTTATAATTCAGGGTTTGCTATAAGCTGGTCTCAAGTCAATTCTAAAATTTTCCTAATGAGAAAAAGTTTTCTAGTCTCTAACCCAGTAAGAATTATCCTTTTGCAATTTCCAAAGCTGTGTTTTAAGTGTCCTTCCTTCTAATTTGAAATGTTTATAAAACAAGACATTATTTTTCTGAAAACTGGTGCAGGACAGATTTGCCCACTGTGGCACCCACTAAATTTTTTTATGACAAATAGGCTTTATATCAGGGCTTCAATGGGCATGTAAAAGTAGAAAAGAAAAAAATCTTCTCACTTCATTTTAATTGCATCTTTTGAATTACATGCTCAGCAACAGTCCCAAACACCTTGACATAGGTCCTTGAAGGCATGAAATACAGATGACAGATTTCCTCTCTGGATGAGAGGCTTTGTCGGGTTAATTGTATTCTGGAGGACCTATGTCTGTGCTTATAGATGGCTTTTGTAGAGATTTCCGATTAGCTACTAGTTGAGATTTGATTAAGTTTTCATTAACTGCTAAGTGGAAAAAGATCAACTGGTCCATATTCCATTCAACATCAGTCATCAGTCAGCTACTTTGCAGGGAGCATCTGAGTGCATCTTTATTTTAGAGTGTATTTTGATTTTGGGCAAAAGATGGCAATGCATAATAACGACATTCAGAGTTAAAGTTGGACAAAAACCTCTACAATGAGGCAATATTTTAAAGAAAGAACTCCCAGCTCTCAAATACCACATGCAGGTGTGATACCTCAGTGGAAAACAGCTGATGGATGAATGAATAATTCTGTCTGTTTACCAAGACTATACGTATTACGTTTGCCATTAAAAAAACCCAAACCAAACAAACCACAAACAAAAAAACCCCAACTCATTGCTTTGACTCCCTGGGAAGTGCTTGTAGGCTACCTTTTAGCTGTAAGTGCTTTATAATCCAAGCTGACTGTAGCTGAAATTGGTGTCCCTTAGCTGCCTGATTAGTTAGATAAATTCTGCACGCATGTGTCTGGGATCCATGGTAATGGAGTTACGTTGCTATGCTATGAAATGTGCAGGAAGGTCCAGCACTTCAGGAAGGATATGATTTCCAGGGCTAATGAAACTTGGTAGTGAAGGCAAGAAGGAATGCTTGGAGGAATGCACAAAAGCAATCACTGGAACAGTGACAAGGGACTGCTCAGGTGAGTGGGTACAGGCAAGGCATCAATGCCCCAGGAAGGTTACCCTGGGAGGGCTGTAACAACCACCCCAAAGATCATTTAAAAGTGGTGTTGTAGAGGAGAAGTATAATAGTTCTGTTCCTGTCATCCTGAGGGAAAGCCTGCATGGCAACATTTTTACAGGTATTTGTGTGGAGGATGCATTAACCCCCTAAACCAGGCAGATTGCTACAAAGGATCTTTCTCAAACTTTCAATAGACGTAACTATTAGCTCTGCCCATTTTGGCAAGAGATTTTTTTTTTTTTTTCCCTGGCATAAGCAAAAGTCTCCTCAAACCTGTTGGTTTAGTGAATGCAGAAGACTCCTCCTGTGTTCATGACCTGGGGACTGGTGGGAAGCTGAGAAGTCTGTACTGGTATTTTCCTGGGCATTCTGGTGGTATCAGTAATCAAATGGGCTGCTGCCANGAAGGAAGGAAGGAAGGAAAGCAGACCTTATTGTATGCTAGAGGGTGTTTATGCTAGAGAATGTTTTCTGTTCCCTTTGGATCCTGATGCACCAGCTTAGATACTCAGGACACAGAATAAATTTAAAAGGGTTTTGTTCTTGACCAGAACCCTAACTTAAGTGAAAGGAGCAATGTAACACATCAGGAAGGATAAATAAGAACTGTAATTCTATTTGAATTCTCATGTGTGCTACCTTATTGCAACTGTAATTTTGAAAAGTTTAAGTAGCTTTTTCCATATTATATTTAATATTCCTCCATGGTCCCAAATAGGAGAGGTCTTGCTCTGTTAAACACTGTTGAATACATATGAAGACAGTGCATAGTCTAGAAGACCTTTCAATCTATGGCCAGTAATAGTAAAGAAAAAGCATGTATCAAATACAGTTTATTTCATGACAAAAGCCTCCTTATATTCTATTCAGATGCCTTGCAACCTCTCCATCATTAACTGACTGAATTCTGCTGTCATGGCCAGATGACCTCAAAGAGATCAGGTGTCTTCTCTGAAAATAATCTTACAGTGCATTTCCATCATAACTTTATTTGGAAGTACCTAAGTACTTCACAAATACTCATGAACTTAAATCTCCCAGTACCTACATTCAGTCTGCATAGTTAGAAAACAAACTCTATCAAACTCCTGTTGTACCCACTTCCTTGCATTTCCATATTAACTGTCCTTCCCCTAGATGGTACACTGTTCTCCACTGTGGTTCCAACTCCCAAGCCAGGAAACAGCAAGGGATTTGGATGACTGGAGGGGTGGTGGGGAATACAAAAATCCCTAGGAAGCTTCAAAGGCTATCCTCTGGGTTTCCCAATGGATGGACAATGAAAAAGAGGCTGTCTTTGAAGATGGGCCAAGAGAAGCCAGAATACCACTTCTTTTAGAGGTCATTGTTCTGCAGAGAGATGTAGTTTCACTGTGTTCTGGTGCTAGGGAACCTGAAGTACAGGCTTCTAAAAGGTGCTATTTTCAAAGGAAGGCAGCTGCCTCTGCAAATCTTGGGAAAATAGGCATCCTCATTCAAGTCCTAGAATATACATTAAAAAAGTTTTCTGTTTAGCTAGGCTGCCTGAATTATAAGATTTATTCAGTTTATCTTTGGTAAGAATTTCAGGAAGAGGAAAAAAAATAGGGTCAAACCCCACTGCAGTGAAACTAGTAAAAAATCCCAACAGGACAAAGCAAAACCCCTCAACAATATATGCTGCCATGTATGCAAGACAAGTAAACAATAACATTTTATTTGTAGCAAAAAGCAAGTTGAATGCACAGAACATGGCTGAAGGAAGACTAAAAAAGTATTAAAAGATAAATTGAAACTCAGAATGCTGTATAAAGAGATAAGTTTTAATGATATGCAGTAGAATTAAATTAGGAAATAGAAAATGTAACTGTTAAATAGGGGGGGAAGCATTTAATAATGGCAATCTAAAAGGCTACAGAACTGTATTCTAAAGGAAGCTCTGAAAAATTTCACTGTATCATTAGGACCTGGATTGATTAAGATCTGGAAATTTCCTTTGTGAAAATAATTCCATACTGAGGAGAAAAAGTATTTAAAAAGTTACACTATCAGTTTTAGTTCTCAGACCAGCTTGAAGGTCATTAGCACAGCATCTTCCATTTAAGCCTGAAGTTTAGGACAAAATAAGGCCAACACTATGTGATAATACAACAAAAATCTCAAAAACATCAACTTGGAGAAGAAGCTATTTAAGGAAAAACACACTAACAGCAAATGATAGAAAAATGCTCTTCAGCTTTTTTCATATGATGGGAGGGTTTTAGGTATATTTTTACACTTATATTTGATTTTTAGTTTATTGACTTAGCATTTAAATGTAAAGTAAATCTGCACTTTCAGTACTAACTTATTTGTCCCCAAATGGACAAGACCTATTCTCTGAAGATGAGAAAACAAATATTCTTAGGCATGCACATACATTCATGCTTCCTCATGGATGTACAAGAAATACAAACCTGTATGGAAGCAGGCGGAATCTTTTGCATCATGAGGACAGCAAGAGTATTCCTCTAGCCAGAAGCTTGCTGAAATCATTCATCTTGACTCAGGAGAAAAGGTAGTACTGGGGCATTTGGACTGTGCATGGGGTGTCACTTTGCCCACCATATTAAAAAAAGAAAAAAGTAAAAGAAAGATGCATCTGTTTTCAGTGGCAGCCTCACTTTCTCTCCCTGCTCAGCTGTGTCAGCTCTGCCAGTAATGAGCATAAGCACGAGTATCACTGGGGTTTGTTCCTTTGCAGTCAATCTCCCACACAGACTTATAAATGCGACTCTTGATGGCAGTACCAGCCATTATGACTCTCACATCAAGAGGCTGATGCACACTTAAGGCTTGGGTTGATTACCTGTCTTTGAAAGAATCTTTCTCAATATTAATCAAATTGGCCAGCATCCAGCAGCAAAGTACCAATGCCTAACAGACACCACACACCCAGCCGTGATTGTGCCCTATAGTGGATCTAATACAGATCTAATATAAGATGCATAAGAGCTGAAAGGGCTGAATGCTCCAAATGGCCTCAAAGATAACAGCAAAAAGCATACAGAAAAGTACAGTAAATTAGTTTCCTTGTATAAATCCCATTGGAACTGTGTATAAGTTTTGTCTGTGGGATTCTTCCATCAGTGATAATTACCAGGGCTGAGGGAACTAGGGGTAGAGTGGGGCCAGCTGCTTCAGTCTCATCTTCCTTTTGCATTGGCGAGACAGTTACAGCATGCCTACAGCTTGCCATTTTCAAAGCTGATTCAGAACCTGTGCTGGTTTATAACTGATTCTACCACCATGAATGAACATGGCTTTTCCCCTGATGTCTCTTCATTTACTGGCAACAAAACATAAAAATTCCAAATGCCCTCCAGGATTTATGCAAAGTGTTCATGGCCCAGACTGCCTTTCACCATGAAATTTTCCTGGTATGGCAAGGACTCTAAAATGCCTCTTTTCCAGCACTTTGGAGAAGGAACCACTCCAGAAGTTTCCCATTTTTCAGATGTTCTTCAAGAAGATGCATGATGTTTTACACATAAAAGTGATGATGGTTTTATTAGGATGGTCAATGAAATACCAACAACATACAAATAGAGAGAATATGGCATGCCTGAACAATGTGCCTATCTCAGAAATTTAAAAGGAAGCAATTACAGGTCATACACTCAGTCCACATTACTCCCAAATGAAATTACTAATCCCAAGGCATGATTTGCTAAAGCAGCACCACAGCCTACAGCTTGAATCCCACCACTTTAGGGAGAAAATTACTGCTCTTCCAGCAGCCAGTCTTGCTGACCTTAGGAGCTGCAGAAGATACTTTTAACTTTCTTTAGGGACCAGAGAGGACAGAAGGTGTCCCAAAATACCTCTGTGGAGAGAAAATGACTGTGAACCATGCCTCTCATAGTCCAAATGTTTTACTGTGTAACAGGGACTGGCATGCAGCTGGATTCCAGGGTAACCCAACAATGTGGCCTCTCTGGCACTTGTTGGTTTTCTCCCTCGGACAGGCACAATTCAGATTAAACAGTAGAACCTGTACCAGAACAGCCTTGCTGCAGCTCAAGAGCTGCACATGAACTGGGTGCACATGAACTTGGCCACACTCACCACCCTGTATCATCCACAGTGAGAAATAATCATAGAAAAAGAAGTTACTTCCAAAGTTGCTGTACTTTGGTCTGCACCAACTCCAGATTCCTTCCCAGGTCTCCCAGGGTCCTTAAGACTGGAGATACTTTAATGGCCTTGAATGGTAAACTGGGCTGAAAGGAAGTGTCCTTGATTTCACCCCAAAGCCTAAAAAAGGATGGCACAGGTCACAGGTGCAGCATCAACAGGAAAGCCAAAATAAGCTGCTCAAAGGCATAAGAATGCCTTATTGCCAATACCAATTTGCAATGGAAATGTGAGTCTATCCCTCTCTCTTCCTAGAAATGCTAATCTTCCATTAGTCTTGAAAAAAAAAAGATAATAAAAAAGTCCAATCAAGCTCTTGCCTAACAAGACAGAAATCTTCCCTGGAAGACCAAGATGAATCAAGCCAGAACACTGCCAATTTTATCTTGGGAGAAGGAAGGAGCACAGTGGCTTTAAACCTTCTAGAGCAGTAGCTGTGGGAGCACATCAGCTGGATCAGGGAGAAAAAAAAAATCAGATAGGAAGCAGAGCATTCTCCTGAACAGATTATGCTAAGAAATGGCTCTGGAGTTACTGCTCCAAGGCTGTGAGCAGAAACAGTAGGCTCAATTGCTGTGGAAAAAACCCCTCAAACCCTAACAAATCGCCAAAAAACTGAGAACAGAGATCTTCCTCATTAATTGGTCAGGAATACTCCATAATTACAACATTTGTAAGAAATAAATTTGGAGTGCCTGAGCACTTAGAAAGAAACCTTAGCTGTTGATCACTGCCCGCATGGAAGGCAAAAGGTCACAGCTAAGGCTAGCCAATTTTTTTTTTTTTTTTTTTTTTT
>VXBB01000543.1:601599-622461 GCA_013399915.1 Illadopsis cleaveri | reverse complement strand
GGCGGCGCTGACATCAACATGGCCGACGCTTTTCCCCTGTGCGGTGTGTGCGAGCAGCAATGAACTGTGGGGGATATTTATTCAAGTTGGGAGAAGTGACAGCAACTCCAAGGAGAGTTCAGCTTGAAAGGGGCGAGCCGGGGGAAGGACCGACTTCAGCCCGGAGAGTCCCTGACTCGGAAGGGGACGGCACTTCCCTGGCTCCGCCGCGGCGGGGGCGGAGGACGCACCGGGCGGGGGAAGGGGGCGGTGGGTCCACATGACACAGGACGGTGAACCTGTTGGAGGTCGCTTCGCAGCGCAGTTGGCTTCCATCTGGGCAAGGCTCTGGGAGGATGATGTAAATAGCTTTAAGGTTTGGGCACCGGTGTCCTCAAATAAATTTGTCCCGTAGGACGAATCAAAAATGCTCGTTTGGTAAATGGGGAGCTCTAAGGATTAAGAGAAGTCCATCATTTCAGGCTTTTTGGGGCAACATCAAATACTGCTAACTTGTGAGGTGTTTTGTTAGCATTTGTAGTGAGCTGCATGCAGCAGGGAAGGCTCTTTGTAGCCTAACAGGAAAACAAAACTTGTATCTGTAGAATTTTCTCACATTTCTCTTTGCAGGCTGGCTGGAAGGAAAACCATGCAACGTTTATGAATGAGCTGAAAAACCTTCAAGCTGAAGGACTCACGACTCTTGGCCAGTCCCTAAGGACAGCTTTTGATTTATTAAACTTAAATAGATTAGTAACTGGCATAGACAACTATGGGCAGGTAGGTTGACTCTTACTAGGTGGAAAAATCTTAAAACACAAACTTCCCAGAGACAGCAATTAGCTAGTTCACCAAAGTGGCATCTTTATGGAATATTCAATATGGGAGCTTCTTCAAAAGTAAGCAGTGCTCAGCTAGCTTGAAGAAACACAGTCAGTGAGTATAGTTTGGTACCCAGCTTACTTTTTTTGTTCTTTAATTTCAGTTATTTCACAGTTTCTAAAGCTGTGATGTAGCCTCCAAGTTGACCTTTTCAGTTCAATTTTTTTTTTTTTCCAAGTCTGTGTTCAGTACCTTAGCTGGTGAGCCTGATAGGGCTATGAAAACTTTGCTTTCTCTATACAGTGTTGAACAGTTTGGGAGATGAGCCATTTTTCTAACAACACTACATGTCCAAAAGTACTGGAGGGAGCACAACTTTTTCAAAACACTTTCTTTTCCAGTGAGTTTACGACAACATTTCTCTGCATACATGTATATTTATAAACCTTCCTGTTGTATCAGAGCCTTGACAAGCTGTGCTTTTTTAATCTCTTTATTGCAACTATCCCTTTAAAAACAGGAGGGTTTTGGTGTCGGCCAGCATTCTCGTGCTCATTAGTATGAGCTGCTAAAATACAAACCTTGTAGGTTAAACATGTGCATTAGGACTCATACAGAGTTCTTTATGGTGCTGCATCAAAGCCTGGATTTGTTTCACTTGAAGGATGCTACTAGTGTTGGGCAAAGTATATCATGTACTTTTCACATACATACTGACTTGACTCTCTCCCTTTTGTTATTCTTAAGTAATTCTGTGTCCACTGTCTGAGGATTAGTACTTAGTACTGCTCTTGGTATTTAATGTGGGAATATGGTTGTGAACATAAGTTCCCCTTCTTCCCCCTCTCTTTCCAGTCTAAGCAGAGTTTGTGGTAAGATGCCATGTTTGTTTGTGAAGGAAATTTGTCATGCTGCACTGTATGGCTTCCCCATGAGATGATCAAGTGAGCTTTAATATTTTTAAAATGCCTGTTTAGTGGTGAAACTTAAAAAAAGTGCTAATTCCACACATGAGGTTTTTTCCTGTGGCCATCTGCTGTCCTCATACATCTGTGTGTAATTTTCCCATTTTTCTGGTGTTTTTGTTTAGTTACAGGAGCTATATGAATCCTTCTTGAACACTTAACCCCTGTAGGCCCATACACAAAATATTTGCTCTTTCCCATTGCTACTGATAATTATTCTAATTAAACCCATGTCAAATAATTTGCTCTAAGTGAACCAGCTGTGCTCAACTACTCAAGTGGGCAGTTGAGTTGTAATGACTGTTTTGACTCACTAGTAGTGTTCATTACTGCAATAGCTGCTCTACTGCCTATGAAGCAATGACTTTTTCTTTGTCTGATCTGTTCTGGTTATAAGTTTCTCTGGGCTTGAACCCACCCTCACTTATGCATGTTTTTTTCTCCATTCTACATGTGGAGCTGGCTGTTGAGGAGGTATTCATATGTGCAGTCAGGTGACTAAATTGAAATTTTAACTCTTTTTAGTGTCTGCAAAAAGAGATGAACTTATTGCAAGTGGCAGGTCATCTGCTGCTGAAGTCAAACTTTCCCATTTAGGTTATTCTAACCAAACTGGCAATTATTAAAAAATAAATCAAATTCCACAACACTTAACTGATCCTTCAGCATTTGCAGTATGAGATCTAGGGCAGCTAATTGTCCTCAACTTCACATTGGTCTTTAAAACTATGTCTTGATGGCCTGACATCTTCCTATTATTCTTGTCTACCACCTAAAATTTAGTCCATACGAGTGGGTGTTTAAATGGACATGGTATGAGAAATTTACAAATCCAGGAAAATAAAAGTGGTCAGGATGCTCAGTTGCATTTAAAATAGTTTTCACTTAGAACATAAATTGCTGATTAACTCCTCTCTAAAGCAGCTACAAATATTAAGGCTATAAAACAGTAGTTATGGAAATTTAGCAGGCAGATATTTGGAGACGGCATGTCAGAGTAAGAGAAGTTTATTTCACAACAAAAAGCAACATATAGACCATCTTACGTGTGGTATTATATGATGTAATAAAAACCAAACTTCTATAAATCTGCGGGAAATTTCTCTGGCTAAAAATCTTTTGTCTGCCATGCTTGTATTTTGGTGTATTGACAAACTTTTAAGATACTTGCCAAGATCCACTTAATACACAAAAATGAATTGTAAAACAGACATTTGTTACACATGCAAATGACAAGACATGATGCAAGCCTGATGGGATTGTCTGGTTATGTCTTCACCAGTGTGATATCTTCTGCCCCTGCTGAGTGTGAACTGTTTGTTTAAATGGCAGAGTGACTCACTACACTCCATTTCTTTCAAAGTTCACCAGAGTTCTCCATCATCTAACCTTCTGAAAAAGAATGATGGCTGAATGGTCATTCTGGAGATCAGGAAAATCTGCTTCATATTTTCTTGCAAATTTAATGTTTGTATTTTTATTGTAAGTGTATATCATACTGCTCTTTAAGCAAATAAGTACTGGCTTAGTTACTCATGAAGATTGAGTTACCATGTGATCAGTTGATCACAGGATCTCACATTTAGATCTTAAAGAACACTGTCAACACACTTAGATTGTCAAGACCCTGGAAGATTTTTTCATAGGCTATTTCTGATGTAAATGCTGTGGTATGACTTTATAATATACCCCTTACTGAGAGGTTGCTAGATCCAGTTGTTTGGGGGGGCTTTTGTCAAGAAAAGCTGGTTTTGAAAGTACACATTTTAAAGTGGTTGTTCGTTTAACTTTTGCAGCACTTTCAGATGGATAATTTCAGTATTATACTGCTTGGATCCAACAATAGTTTTTTTCCCCCTTAGTATGCTTTGTGATGATTATGATAGCAGAAGAACAAACCTTCAAATAGGGTGTCAGCTTTTAGCGTTCACTAAAAATAGCGATCCTTTTCACCTTCTGTATTTTTATGGAGAGCTTAGGAAAAAATACTGCGTTTGGATGTCTCCAGGAAGAAATCAGTTTAAACACACCAAGTTCAGTAAGGGTTTACTGTCATATCACACAAAATGCTGTACTTCATTAGCCTAGTTTACACTTAGATAATTGACTTCTTAGTTTCTCCAGTTCAGCTTTTCCATTATTTCAGGTAGTCTGAAATACCAAGCCTTTTACTGGCAGCTTTTTTGTCCTCTTGAAATACACTTCTAGGTCTTGTAACTATGGCTTGTTCGGCAGAACGTGAGTAGTCACAATTTAATCAAATAGTTTTGAGTGTAGCAAGTGTGCAGCTTGTTACAGTTGATAGAAGGGTTAAATATTGATAGATGTTTCTGTGGAAACAGAAAACATTCCCAATGTACCTGCTGTTACAGTAGAGTGAAAATGGTTGAAATGTGCCATCAGCTTCAGTTACTTGCAATTTGTAGTGAGGTTTCTAAGACTACGCACTGAATCTGAGGTAGGTAAAATATGTGTCAATGGTGCTTCCTTACTCACATGCAAAGGACCAACATAGCCCTACCAAAATTGGAATCTAATGGATGTTTGAAATTGCCAAAACTCAGGTTTATTGATAGCCTATGTGTTTCATGTTGCCTGCTATTTGTGAAATGATGAAAACCTCTTACTGTTTTTTCAGCAGTATTGCATAGAATAAGGTTTGAGAGGATAAAATACACTTAACTGAGTGGATTTCAAAGTGACAGAATTGATATTTCAAAGTATTATTACAATTTTTTTTTTTCAGGGTGAAATTGCTTTAATACTACATATAGAAAGTGCTTTTCAAAAATACAGGCTTTTTATGAGTTTTTTAAATTTCACTAGAGTATGTTGCACATTTTTCAGCAGCATTGCTACTGCAATGAGATGAGCTTCACTTTTAAATGAATGTAATGTAACAAAAGCATGTGCTAACTTTGTTGCCCTGAAACAGAAAAGTCAGCTATAATGTGTCTAATACAAGTGGATTCAGAATAGGTATTTTTCATTCACAATGATGAATAAGATGCTGCCTATATTTGAATTAGCACAAGAAACCCTCTTTGGGTGACTTACCAGGCTGTGTATAGTCTTGGTGAAAGCCATTTAGTCTGTAGTGTGTTTCACGTATGAACTGAAGCATAACTAAAATTTTTTGAGGGAAAACTAAAGTCCAAATGGAATTCAACTGATAAGGAATATATTGGAAACTTAAAAATGTGCTCAGAGCTGGAATGACCTATTTCTGACCTGGAAGTTGGAAGGTATCCTGCATATGATGGCGTTGTTTTTAAATAACTTAAGTTTTTTCCAAGTGTTTTGGTCATGCCATGTATGACCATCAAACAACACAATCTTAGGTTAACTGCAACTTTATAGTTCTCTCTCAATATATGTTAAGACCCATTTATAGCTACAGTAGCAGAAATGCTGATGTGTTCCCACAGTAAAACTTGGCATTGGTCTGTAGAGTTCAGGGCTTTGCCATAATGGCTTAAAAACTGTAGCATTCCAACTACAGGTAAACAGTGTAACTAGGAGATAATGTCTAATCATACTTGTAGGCACAAGACAGCTTTAAGTCACACATTCTAGGATGGCTGCTTGCTCATATGCTTGTCTAGGATCTCCTGAGCTTATAAAACCACAACAGTCACATGTGAAAGAAATACTGTTCCCAGCATGAACTACATTATGCTTTTGCAGTGACATGTTCTGTTTCTTTTAAATTGTTGGGCAGGTTTATTTTCCCAACAGGCATTTGAGGGTTGTTACTGGATTTTCTTGCTCTCAAAAGTCAAAACCCTTTGAAGTATGGCTTTTGTCTGTGTATTTTGGGATCATAACACACTGCACTGAAATGGCCTGTGCTGCATGTGCCTCCAAATTTGGAACCAAAGTTTAGGTTTAGCATTTCCTGCTTTGTCATGCTGGCACAGTTGCGCATGCAGTTTGCCTCTCATGTTGGTAGAGGCAGAGGTTTGCACTTCTAGAGTAGCTGTCCTGATCTCTTTCTTTTGCCCCCCTTCCCCAAGAAAACCAAATGGGAGAATTTCAGGCAGTAGTAAACAACATCACAAGTGTAATAATGGCAGAAATATGAGAGGCTTTCTCACAATCTGTTTTCTGTGGAATAGCAGTGGACTTAACATGAACCCGTATGCCTGCTGATGTCAAAGATCTGTATGTGAATTGCTGGTAAAAATCAATCGTTCTCATCTGCTGTGTGATGAAATTAAGCATATTGGTTTGAACTCAAACCTTTTAGACTATAACCATTAAACATGCCATCTTTGAAATTTTTAGTTAGTTTTGTTTTAGAATAACCTCTAGTGAGAGCTACAGCAGGCACTCTTAAAGTGTTTTTTCACATTGTGAGGTAGGACTGCTTGCCCTTTAGCCCTCCCAGCACAACAAAGTTCAGCAAAAGTCTTAAATGTTTTTAAAATCACTTGTCTAGAATCACTTCCAATTTAGTATGTTTTTAAAGAATTTGAAACAACCTTACCTAAAGTACTTTATTTTTTCCAATGAAAACAATCATCAATCTGTTCCAGCAGCAGAAATAAGATACTTCAAACAAATTTGATTTGGAAGGGGCAGTGCCATAATGTGTTCATTCCTAAATTATCTGCATACACTGTGCATTTTGTCCAGATACATTGAACAAATACAGAATATGTCATTGGACTCATGTAGGGCACTGATAGTGTTTTCTGATCCTCACTATACAGAATGAGTGAAAAGTGGCGATCTCTCTTGCAACTGTTCTGCCCTCCCAGCTTTGAATCCCAGAATGCCAACTTGATTGTATGCATCTGTCTGTAAGGCATGCTCAGCCTAGATCTCTACTCTGGGACTTGTGGCCTTTCATGGGTTCATAGTTCTGCTAACCTTGCTTCAAGTTGTGACTCAATGTAGTAAAATAAATCAGTGATTGATCAGTGAGATTAATAAACTGGACTGAGCTGTAGTGGTTCAAAATTGGTTTAAAACAGCTCAGTTGCTCCTGCTGTTGAGGTGATAAACTCCAGGAATGAATTGTGGGGGAGTCTTGGGGATGTTATTCTGAAGAATTGCTGTGTATTCATAGGTCAATAAGCTACTTTTAGTCTGCTTGTCAGTACTCTGGATTATTAACCCCCTAAATATGTGGAGATTTTTGTATACAAGTCTGTCTTTTCGCCTGGGTGGTGTGGTTTTTGGTTAGTTTTTTTTTCCTCTACTTAGTGTGCTGGCAACTGTAGGACTCAGTACCCTTCTCCAGCATATGGAGAACAGAGGCTTGGCTTAGCACTGTGAATTGCACTGAGTGAGCCAGAACCAGCTGTGTAAAGTTATTGCTGTGAAGCAGAAAGGCTGCTGTAATTAGGGACTTGATCCAGGGCTTGGCAAGGTCAGTTATTTTTGGAATAAAACATTCAGAAATATTTTTAGGAAATATAACCAAAATCATCTTAAACTCACAGTCTTTGGAGCTGACTTTAAAGTTATGTTTGATATGGATCATGTTATTTTTCTTAGGAAAAGTTTGTAAAAGCTCAAAGAGTCCCTATTTTTAGCAGCTTGCATTTAGTATGTTCACTCAAATTACTTTGAAAACTCGTGTAAATTATTGGCTGATTATCCAATTTCAGATGATTCCAGTAGTGATGCATTTTTTAGTCTGTAACTAACTGATAAGGTGTATCTTTTTCTATAAGTTACAATTTCCATTACCTTAAAAATAAGATACAAGTTGAGATGGCAGTTGATTTTGCTGCTTAGGTAGTTCATTTAATTTAAGAAAAAGTTTTTTCCTTCTGGGATTATATATCTGTCACATCAGTACTTAAATGTTTCAAATGTTAGTGGCTTTTTGTTCTTCATTTCAATGTGGTTGGCCACTGTTTAGTTACTTGCTTGAATTCATTTTGTATAAAATCCCTGTTCCATGCGTGTTTTATTTTTTTTTTAACCGTCACATAATTGTGAAAGATTGAAGGACTGAATTGTTTTTGAAACTTACCAAGGACCTCATCTAAATTGGAACACTTACAAGTTAATCAAGAAATTATCACTTATATAATGTGATATTTAAAACTCAATTAAATCTGTTCTTAAATGAAAGAAACAGGACAAACCTATATACTAACCTGTGATTTTTGAAACTTTGTGACTTGTGTTGGAACCTCTCTGATTTAGGCGCATGAAGGGATGAAAGTATCTTGAGGTTTTAGGTTTGATTTCTTAGTAAATCTGTGTATTCATCATTCCTTTATTGTTCAACAGGAATAGAGTCTTAAACTGCTTCTTTAACATGCCTTCTGTTGTCATGTGTGTATTATTCAATACAGAGATTTTGTATTCCAAAATGATCTGTTCTTGCATTGAAACTCATTTTCAGGCTGCTTTTTTGTTTTCTTGCTGTTAGTTTTGGTTTTGTTCTTGGCACAAACTTTTTGAGAGAGTTCCAAAATGACTGAAGTTGCACAATTAAATAGTCTTTAAGTAGTTCATTCAGTGCCAGACTTGGAAACTCTGAATGTGTAAAGTTATGAGCATCTATAAAAATGATACTAAGCACAGTGAATCTTCTTGTGGCATGTTTCAGGATGGATGTGCAATGAAATCATTGCCTATAGAACACAAACTTGCAAGCTTTAGCAAAGCAAGTAGCTAAAATGCTTAGATATATTTGTGTGACTTTGTTTTTGAAAATGGGCTTCATGTCTCTTGTGCAATTCAGATAGCTGTTTTTTCTCTAGCATTTCTAATTATAGAAGTGATATCTGACTGGATCTTTGATTTTTGCTGTAGAGCTTTGACTGGATATGGCTAGTTTAAGGTGACATGTTTGAAGGTTCAGTAGTCAATTGAAGTCATAAGTGGCTATTTTAAAAAAGATTTTTTGTGATAATGCTTAGGCCTAAAATACCAAAGGGCAAATGACTTGCTTTCATCCCATTTATTTTCCTCAATACCTTAAATTTCCTTCTCTTAAATGGAACTTAGGTAGCCTGTGTTATGGACATAATGGTTGTTTCAAGAATTCTCCCTTAGTTCTGTAACTGATGGGCTGAGGAGTTTGAGCTCTGGTTCAGCTTTAGGAGAAGTCTGCTGTTACAATTGTGTTCTGCTTTGCAAGCCTTTTGCTAACTGATTTTTCTTTAAATTTCTTTTTATTTAAGTTTATAACTTAATTTGTTCCCGGTTTCCTGAAATGCAGGAATCTTCATACCACCAAACAGTGGTACATAAAAACACTGTGTGTACTGTGTGTACAAGAATTATTTAATCTAATGCTAATCTGTAGTGCCAGTAAGGAATGGAGCTGAAACTCATCCTACATCCTACAAAGGTATTCCAGTTAAGAAACTGTGACTAACCCATGTCTTGGGCATTGTAGTACCTCTTAGGTATTTGTTATGTAGTTAACTAAAGAATTGTCTAGAATGTGGGAAATTAATTTGCCTACAGTAACCTTGCTGTAGTCTATGGAGGAGGACAGCTGAATTTAGATTTTGTAATCTCATCTGGTGGAGGAAAGACATTTTTTGGTAGCCATCCTTACCGTAAAATTGCTGCAGTTTTGTTGACTGTGTATGAATGAGTGCAGGAGAAATCATTACTGCTTGAAAAGCATTTTCCATTTTTTTTTTGCGGGGGGAAGATGGTATGTTAATGGAAGCATGAGTTGAGACCTTGATAAATTCTAGTGGACCTTCTTAAAACTCTGTTTTTAAGGTCTTCTCCAAAAGACAAAATAATTTGAGATAGAATACTGGGAAGGGTGAGGGGGGGGGGTTAGCTTCAAAAGCAAAGAGAATGTGTCTGTAATACAGTTTAATGTTTGTGGCTGAACCTTCCAAAGATGGGCATTCTGCAGCAATAAAAGGAAGAAGTGATGATGGTATGTGCTTCCATGGTGTCTAGAAAACATGAACCAATTGTTGGGTTAAAGATAGGTTAAGAAATTAGAGTTCAGTGATGGATTACTTCTTATTTGCACTTAAACAAGAAAGTTTAGGATTTTAGATACACAGTTTTAGAAAGGAGGTGTAAGCACGTTCCTGTGTATTTTGAGGTAGTATACAAACAGAGCATGCCTCAAGTTTATCTTGTTACTCAAATCACCTCATATGAGGATAAATTTTATTAACTTGTGCCCCCTCTGCTGGCTGGTGTTCCAATTACAAAGTCAAATGCAAGTTTACATAGGTGAGGTACTCTATGATAGGCTATTTTGGCCGAATACCAGTTTATAAATGTTGCTTTTATGCAGCTAAAACTATGGCAAAACCCGTGGGAGTTGTAATTTGGGAGAATCAGTGGTGATGTTGAGAGTGGTGTTTTCATAGTACAGTTACTGTCTTGGCCTCAGTCAAGACTCCTTAAGCATTTGTCAAACCTGTTTCATTCCCTCATCCCTTAGTTGAAGAGGTGTGATCATTTTACTCACCTTGTGTGTGTATATTGTTACATATACAGAGGAACTAGATTTTTGTAGTTCTTGGGACCACGCCTGGATCTTCTAAAACCTGCTACTATCTCTTGCTTTTCCTTTTTTGGAAAAAGGAAAACCTTTTCTTAAAACTTTTTTAGAGTTCTCTTTTTTTGGGTGTAATGAGGTGATCTCTCTAATTAACTTTACCAGGTGATGAATTTTCCTCTTGTTTTTTCTGAAACTTGTCTGTTGGTGAGGTAGTATTCCCAACTGCCTAGCATGAAGGAAAGGCAGAGCACAAAGTCCTCCCATCTTGGGTACTGCAGGGAGAGCTAAAAGATTTCAGCATTATGACAGGGGATGCCTGTCCATACTGCAGGTGTGTGTGGACTAGCACTAATAGTAAGAATCATCCAACTGTCCTGCAGCCCTTTCAGAAAAACACTGGGCATTTTTTTCTCATAGATAGTGTAATTTCTGGAATGGGGCTTTCATTAGGTTGTTAATGAGATTCCTCTTTGTGACTGGCGTTGTTGCCTTTGTCATTAATCAGGTATCAAGGGAGATATCTGGTTTGTATTAAAATTTCTGTTATGGCTTGAAATATTAACATATTTTGAAACAGTTATCCTGTGTAAAACTCAAACTGGTTGGTGTAGCTCTTACTGAATATTCTTCTGTGACTTTTGAAAGTGATCTTGAAATACATCTGCTATACAATTATCAGATCTTCTACTAAGACAGAACTGCTACCACTGCAAAACTGTATAATATATTGAATAATCAACAGCATCAAGGGAACATATTGAAATCTTTATGGACAGCAGGACAGAGGAGTTAGCAACTTCCTTTGTGTGTGAAGTCCATCTTGTCAGATCTTAAGCCTGTACAGAATTTGTATGTTCTTCAGCTCTTACTCATTCAGGCTGAAAGCACAGAAGTTTCTCTGACACTGAGGTGCCTCCACTTCAAGGACTCAATTTCAGTTCTAAAACAGACATATGTAAATACAATTTGTAAATAAATACAATTGCAAAGTTATTTTTATCATGCAGGTTCAATTGCTTAGATAACACTGTGATGCAGTTTAGAGGTGCTGTATTTTTCAGTCTGGCCACAGAATTATGGTGCTCTTGTGGCATATCCTGTGAGAAGTCAGATTTATCAGAGCAAATGTTGTAGTAGAATTGGACTGCCCTTTTTGCACTCCCCCAACCCCAGCATATTCTTCCTTGTGTTCTCATAGATCAAAGTTTCACAGTGTGTTTGTGCTGAATATTGATTAGGTGATAGAGTAGCTTCATCTGGGAAAACTTGCATTTAAAGACATTTTGCTTCTTATCAAGTAATAGGAAAGAATTTACTGATCTACCAAAGTTGAAAGCATATTCATTTCCTAGTACCATAGTGCATTATATGTATATGCATGGTTATGGTGTGTGTCTACATATGTTTGAAAATCCTTAAAGGCAAAGTAATTTTTGTAGAGTTTAGTTGCCAGGTATAAAATACTGTTGTGGTGCCAGCCATTCGGCTGTGTTTGTGACTTGAGAAACAATTGTGTGAAAGCATAAAATACAATTGATTCTATAGGACTTGCCAACTACATGGATTAATTCTGTGGGGATAGTGGAAAATAGCCAAAGCTGCTGAAAATGTGAGTGGGACAAGTAAGAAGTTGCACAAGATGCTGCAGTTCTTATGTAACTGATGATCAGAGCAGTTGCTAAATACCTCTGTGTACTTGACTGATAGTGTTCTGCCTTGAGCAATGAAGGGGAAAGTCTCTAATAAATGTTGGTGTCTTAGACATTTCATGATTTCACTAAAGCGTAACTGAAGTTTCTAAGAAACAAAAAGTGAAAATCATGATGGATTTGGAACATCTGTTATAGTTTGAAATTCAACTTCAGTGTTCTGATATTTTTAATCTGTTTATCAGTTAAAAATAGCTTTAAAGCTAATAATTTTTGTCATTCTGACTTTTAGATTTCATTTTAAGCTGTTGTTTTTGAACAGTGGTTGCTTACAGATTCTCATGAGCATTTGTGAGACTCTTAACCTTCTAAATTAAAAAACCCAAGACTGAATTCAAAAATTGATATTGCAGTTTTGTTTTTCCTGGTCAGATGTCTAAATTTACTGAGAGTTAGGGCTGATACTTCTGAAAATGAAAAGGCTCTGCTGAGATAATATATTGGGAGATAGGTGTGCAATACAGCTTGCAGAGTTTTGTGATTTACTGAAATGAAAGTGTACCGTTTAGATAATTGTCATGATCTCAAAATGCATTTTTTCCCATTCCTCGTGATATGTTCTGTTAAAAAATATGCACTGAAGTTCAGTTAGTGTCTATTTTCGGATTCCAGCCTTTCTTGGGCATGAAGTTTCTGTACTACTAAAAACTGATTTTTGTACTAGTTGCTTTTTGTGTCATTTTTAGTCTCTGATTTGGTGTGTTTTGGTCACATTTCTATCTCATCCATTTTTTTTTTTCAGTTTTGCAACACTTCTGACTCTGAAATTAATATTAGAATTAAAATGCTGAATTAAAATGTGTGCTTTGAGATAACAGTAGTCTTTAATTTATCTTCTCTTCCTGCATATGTAAAGGCCACAATGGCTCTTGAACTGCTTTACCTGTACACTTGGAGGAAGGGAAAAAATCATGTGTGTATTAATTAGTCACGCTGAAATTTGATGCTAAGCTTACTTGCCAGTGGGAGTGAATTCCTAGTTTTGAGAGCCTTAACCAGGCAATAATGTGTCTTGATAATTTGATACACTCCTGGCTTGATGTGAGGCTTCCTCTGAGAGCACCAGCATGGGATGCCTCTTACTGTGACCCCTTGTGTATGGTGTGGAGCTCAGAGGTGTTCTGTATTTGCATGTTATCTGAGCACACCTGCTTCAGCTGGAGACCAAGGAAAAGGCAACCAGTGCAGCTGAGATCCTTTGTGTGTTGGAGCAGTCATGAAGCTGTTAAACTGTTCAAATGGAAGTGGTGTGTAATATCAGTTAGTTTTAAGGCTTTGAATCTCTTGCTTGTTCGTTTTTAGCCAAGCAAACCTTCCCTGGTATTGAGTCTGAGTTTTAAGTAACTTTATTTCCAAAAGAGATCTGTGGGATTTCTTGTTGTCTTGGTGCACATCTGTCTTTGAAAACACAGATTGTAGGTGAATGAAAAAATCTTCCTCGTACCTTGTTACATGGTGGTCAGCCATTAAAACTGTAAGTGCTTCTTCCTTTTTTCACCACTGCTACAAACTTTCAGAAGGAAAAGCAGTGTGTTGAAAAGGATTTGCTTCTGAAATAAATAAAGCTTCATGCTGGTTAGCTAGTTGTAAGCAGGCTTATTATTTACACCTTGTTGTCCTGAGATGCTTTCCCCAGTGCATTGCAGCATACCTGTAAGCTGTGAAAGAGCAGGTAGTGGTGTACACTGTCACTCACTGTTCCTCTGCATATCCAAAATAATTGGGCTGGACTGAATTAATTACCTATGCATTTACAGTCAATGGTGTTGCCATGTATTTTGAAGAATGATATTTCCAAGATGTGTAAATGCTAAGTGTTTTTATTTAAACTGTATTTCTAGGGGAAGATAAATAGGAAGTAATTTGATTACTGTAGAATTAGATTAATTAGATAGAAACAAGGTTCTCAACCAATTGTTGACAGAAGTGCTGCACTTTAGTTAAAAGAATTGGTGAGTATTCTGGAATTTAATTTTATAATGTGTGACTGTTGAGAGCTTACATAAATAAGAGGGGGGTTCTTAGAGGAATATTTGACTTAATTCTGGTTTTGAATGCTTTCGTGTAACTAAGGTGAGGAGCAGGGTCAGAAGTGTCAGTGGTGGTCTTTAAAAATTAATGACATGGAAATTTTTAGTCAAAAATATATTTCAGTAATAAGCATTTTTACCAAAATTCTTCCATGATACATTTTAATTTTCTTTCTGAAAACAAGTTGATTCTTAGTATGTTAGTGACTATCCTTTGTATATGTAAAATGCTTGTGAAATTTTAAAGAGTAGACTGAGGATGAGGACATTTCTCCCTCAGACATGTTTCGTAGGGATGTCAAGCATAGCAACTCTTGTTTCCTTCCTTATAATTTCTTAATCATTTTAAGACCAAACTGTTTAAGGCTTAAACTTCAGATGGGAAAAAATTGAGACCAAGTATAGTTAAGGAATAAAAACAGTTTTTAAAGATGTTAAGGATATCCAGATAAAAGGTGTTGTCAGAGATGAAAATTTTAATGCTTGTATTTGAAATTGCACCAGAATATTAACTTAGTATTGGTTATGACAGTCTAAATCTGTTATTTTTATCAGTTGTCAATTCATTTTTACAATAATTTATTTGCAATGGAGTTCAAGTATTTTTATGGTCAGTATTGTGAGAAAAATATCTAGTTACAAACCCTGCTTTCTGTATTTCAGTGCAATGTAATTAGCTTCCAGCTGATGTTTTGCAGTTGTGGTAAACTATTAGTTGGCAGAAAAACATACTGTAACTGTTACAAATTAAATAAGGCTAAATATTCTTAGGAAATTATTTTAATTAAAATTGAGTGTTTTGAGAGTCCTTAAATTATTTTGAGTAATTGTTGAAATTATGAAGTAGCTTGGCTTTCATGGGAGAGATTGATCTTTGTTTTAATTTGATTTCCGCTTATTTTTTCTAGTAATGATATGCTATTTGAAAAGAAATCTTTAATCCTTTTTTCACTCAGGTTTGCGAAAATATTGACCACTATAAATGTGGTGCTGCCACAGTAGTTATACTGGATACCCTTCACCAAATATATTTCAGACTGCTAAATAATAGTTCTGTTTGAAGTACAAAATTGGTAGATCTTTTATATTTAGTGGGTTCTAAAAATGGATTTAAAAGGTTTTTTAAAACCTCTTAGTTATCTCCATATTTTTAGAGGAAATCATAAGCGTTCGTGAGATAGTTTGTCTTTAAAAGCAGAACTAGGCTATGGGTTTAGTTACATTTTTCTGTTTCCTGAGGAAAAAAAACAAGGCATTGAGATTAGCAAGAGAAGAACAGGATGTACTAAACAAAATCTTGTGGTGACTTTTATTCAGTCTGTTCTTAACCCCAAGTAGAGTGAAATGTGTTACCTAAGCTTGGAATTGACATATCTGTGGAATACTTTGGAATTCTTTTTCAGAAGACACAGAAAGCTCCAAGAATACTGGCAGTAGATAAAGGAATACTGATCACTAACCTCAAGTTTTTGCTGCAGCTAGGCTAGCTACCTGTCTTGATGGGATCCTAGGATATTTGCTTCGTATATATTTCTGTCTTAAATGATACATATAGAAAACTTATTTTTAAAGTATTTGTTTCTGAAGTAGATTTTGCATGCATGTTGAGCCACTTTGATCAGAATGGAACGATTGCTATTTGTTAGTCTTAATATATTGAGTATTAGTTCTTAACCCAGGGGTAATGATCACAAGATACTATGCAAATACTTTACTTGGACACACAGTAATTAAATCACACAAAAATGGCCCTGGAATAGGGGGAATTGGAAGTAGCTTTGGAGGAGATGGTTGCTTCTCTAAACAGCTGCTAGTTTGTCAGCCCACATTATTCTTGAAGTCCTATGTTAACCATTTTTGCTGTTTCTGTATGCATTAATTGAATACAGGCATGCTAAGCCTGCCTGCCATTAAAATGTCCAGCTTTCCATGGTCTGACTGTTAAAAGACTCAGAAACCCATTGTGCTGTACAATGCCCTACATGAGAATAAAAACCTCAAGCTTTGTTGTTTTGTTAGTGGATATCAGTGGCTATTTAATGACTGAGCAGAGTTTGTTAAATCATTTTAAGTAAAACTGTTGTGGTTTTTTTTTTCCCTTAGGGACGAAACCCTTTTTTTCTGGAGCCAGCCATAATTATAACAGTTACTGATGGAAGTAAATTAACTACTACCAGTGGGATACAGGAAGAGGTAAGATCTAACTTCTGGCTACAGTGATGTGTACTAAATATTGTTTAAACGTTGATACTGCTTACACTAGGAGCATAAGTGGCTCCTCAGAAGAATGCTCATTAATAGCTTAGACTTGCTTGTGTCTTGATTTTAATTGCAAATAATTTTGTGCAATAGCACTACAAAAAAACTAATAACTAGCTAGTTTTCCTTACTTCATGTAACAGAAACCTGTGGTACAATTGTTGATCTGTTGAGTAGAATGAGTTTGCTCTTTCTGTCTAGGGAGTTCATGGCTTTTCAAATATGTTAGCAGAAGAAATTGATTTCTATAAAGCATGTGTGTCTTTAATTGGTCTTGATGTAAGTTCTTTTTCTACAGATCCAAGTTAATGTAGTGATTTCCCAAAGGATGTGGCCACTAGGGAGTATGTGGAACTTGTTCTACTCTCACACTGAGTTCTTAAAAAGATTATAATCAAATCAGTAGTCTTTATGGTTCAAGATAAGAACTGAAGACATGTATTTCAAGTTGAATCTGTAGAGCAGTTTAAAATTGAGATCTTAATATACTGGAGTACCCACTCAGACATCTGGCAAACTCAGAGGTGTAGCAAATGCTGAGGCACTGAGCTATTTTAACTTACTGGCTGTTTTGAATTCTTTCCTTAAAAAGGTGGAGGTGGTCGCAAGGGGTGGGATTGGTCTGGCCAGCTCAGTGCCCATTCCATGCAGTAGTTAAAAAAAACCCCAAAAACAACCAAAACAAACTACAACAAATCCCTAAGCTCATTTCCTTTCCAGGGAAAAGGTTACTATCCAAAGGTCCATTTTAATACTTAAGAGGAGAATTCAGACTTTTGCTTGTTCTGCACCACATTTGACTGTACGGTTTAACCTTTTTTACTTTGCTGTTCATTAGTTACACAGATTTCTCCTAATAATGTATTATATTGCATTCTTACAGCACTTACAGAATTTGTCTGTATGAAAAGTGGTATTTGAGTGGGTTTTGTATTATATCTGACTTGAAGAAAGTTGAATGATCACATAATTCTGTGTGGACTCCTAACATGCATAGCTAGTAACTGAAAGGGAATTCCTGGATCCATGCTACCAAGTAGGTTATCTGTATGAAGCCTCAGTTCCATCACAGTTTTTTTTTTACCCAGTAAGCTATTTTCAGATTAATTCTGTAATTGTGTGTAGTCCAAAATACTGAGTACAGCAGAGTAGTGTGACACTTTTAGAGTCTTCTGCAACATTAAGTGCTGTTAGCAGCAGAATGCTGTTTTGGGTAATGTCTTGCCTTCCTTGAGGAGAAGAATCCCTGTTGTCATATGACTTGTAAAATCTGGCACTGACATACTCAAGTGAGAAACACCAAGGGGCTCAGAGGGTGAAACTAATAACCTCTGGGTAGAGGATGAGAACTGGGTTTGTTCAGTCTTCAGAAGAGAAGACTGGGGAGTGCTCTACCACTCTTTGCAACAGCTGAATGGGACAGAGAGCTTATCTTTTCCTGGAGGAACCCAGGGCTGAGATGAGAGGCAACAGCTGCAAGTTGTCCCATGGGAAATTCTGATTGGATATCAAGAAAATCTTTAACTGTGGGTGGTCAAGCACGGTACATGTTGTCCAGTGGTTGTGGAGATGGTCAAAGCTGCATTGGACAAGGCTCTGAGCAGTCAAAAGCCTCTGGGCTGTATAACTGTTGTGTGTTCTTCTAGCCTAGGCAGTGGTATGATTCTATGTTACATTTCCTTTCATCTTTGTTACTTGAAATGATTTAGGTAAGGAAGCTGCATTAGTAGTTAAGCTCTTTGTCTTACAAGGAGGATCAGGACTTTTATAGCCAGCCAGTGGTTTTTTCTTGGTTTTTTTGGGTGGTTTTTTATTGTTTGTTTGGGGTTTTTTTTGTTCCTTTTCCTTTTAATGTGGGTACAACTTCTTCGTCTTACTCTTGACAAGAAGACCTTTTCCTAGAGTCAGGCAACCATTTGGTCATACATTCACATCCTTAAACTATTGTAACTTAGGTTGGGGAAAAAGGTTTTCTGATGACGGCATTAATCTACTAAATTTAGACTTGGCTCATGAGCAGTGCTGACTGATAAGCATGTGCTACAACCAGAGTTTGTGTCATGATCATGTCAAATCAGGCCCAATGTTACAATTTTGGGATTATTAAATTACATTCTAGAAATGCAGAATTTGCTCTATAATGGTAAATTAATGTGAATTTTTTTGTTACAAATAAGCTAATGTGAAGGTGTTTAATTCCTCCTGAAGGCAAAGTGACCACTGTTCTTTCTGCAAGACAAAATGCAAGTTTGAATGCTTTTCTGTATGTGTGTACTGGGTGTATGTTTCATACCCAGCAAAGGATATGATTTTTTTTCCTTTTTTTGCCATAGGTGTACTGGTAGAAACATTCTTTACACCATCAAAGAGAAGAGGAACAAAGCATTGAAGGGTGCTACTGTCTTTCAGGGATGATCTTTTGCTGTTGTCAGCATGTGTCCTATTCATCAGAATTTTTCTTAGTCTACCTTGAGTGTCCTTTACAGTTACCTCTCAAGTTGGACATGCAGAAATGGACTAGAATTAGTACAGGAACACCACCCTGGAGATATGGAAGTTCGTTTTTTTCCTCTTCAGTTCACTAACAAAGCTTTTTCAGTCACTTTCAAATGTCTGTTTGTTCTTTGGGTTTGACTTTGGGGAGGCTTTTCAAGAGTTGGTGTTGAAAGTGATCATATCCCACTGGCTATGGCAACAATGTTTTTACTTCTTAGCGCATCGACTGAGGCAATGTATTTTTAGTTCTTTTAAGACACATGTACAAGAGAACAGCAATGTTGGGCTTTGGTGTTTTGTTGGGGTTTTTTTGGAAAGTTTAGGAAGCCAGCATGGAACCTGGAGGCAAGTTTTCTCATAGCTTTGTCATTCAGATGAACATTTGCATTCTTACCAATGAAGTCAGTTTATCGCTATGGGAACACTGTCATTAGCCTTAGTGTGAAGCAGTCAAGCTTAAACTCTGTTTCAGAGCTCTTACTGAATTCTTCAGATCTCCTGTTCCTTTGTGGATTTTAAAATGGTATTGTAGATAGAGCCTTACCCTCCAGTGAGTGCTGCTTTGTCTCTTGTGGGTATGGTTACTCAGACTGAAAACAGAAATTACATTGTCCATGCAATTTTCTTCACCTGCACAAGTCAGTAACACTTTCAGTTCTGTTCCTTCTGGCACTGCTTTTTTATGCATCAGTGCCAATGCACTGAAAAGTGCCAGCATCAATTGAATGTTCTGCATGGCTTGCTGATCAGACTCTTCCCTGGACTCACTAGTTCCAGTCAGAACTTGAGGAAGGGATGGGCTCATATTATTGGCAAACCATCATTAGTTAGTTGGTCTCATGTTATGGATTCCTTATGGAGTGGCTTACGCTTCTGGCCTGATCCCCCAAATTCAGTCTTAGCCTTTTCTTCATCTTTCATTAAGCAAATGTTTAAATACTTGAAGGGATTTCTTACTCCTCTTCATATTATGAAATAACATACTTTTCCAGTTTTACAACTGCTGAGCTATGTTCCCTTGTCGTCCCTCTACATACCCTCTAAGTAGCATGAAACTTGTCTGCAAGACTGAAATGGAGTTATTAGCATATTGATACAGTCTGATAAATGATTTTACAAGCAAAAAAGTATGAGCAATGCTGCTTGGTTTCTGTATGTTGCCATTTTTCTCATCTTCCAGTTATGAGATACTCTTACAGGAGCAGTCTGTGATTTTGTGACACTTCATCCCACAGCTGTTTGGCATTGTTACGTTGATCCTTCCTAGAGCTGATCACCTTGCATTGCACTTGTACCAACTGTGACAAGTGTCACAACGAGGTTCTTCTGGTTCTGCTTACTGTCAAGAAAATCAGGAACTCTAAATGCTCTATTACGTTTTTTATCATAGTTCCTCCAGTTAAAACTTTGATTTCTAAACAAATTCTGCAAGAAATATGTGGTAAATATCATTAAATGTATGTTCCCATTCTTTCTCATCCATATTATTCCTGTTAGCAGCAGTTTTTGGGTTCACAGCACTTGACATTGAGCTCCAGAGCTCTTGATGTGTGAATTCTTGATATGTTACTATCAGCTCAGTGAGTACTTAGTGATGGCTAATGCTGGCTTTGGAGTGGCTGAGTATATTGTGACACTGACATGGTGTGTCAGTTTGACCTTGATGTCTTTGGGACCTCCTTGAGTTATCTCCCATGGAAGAACAATTTGTGTCTTTCTATGTGTTATAACTGCATAGGATTGGATGGAAAAAGATGGGAAAACATAATATTGTTGATAACTGTAAGTAGAGTTTCTCAGCCTGTCAAGAGCTGATGTTCTCAGCTGGGCTTGAATGGTTACCTGTCCTTAGTCCTTTAAGGATGAAAGGCTACATTTGCTTGGAATGTGAGATGTCTTGTCCTTTATTTTGGCTACCAGAAGAGCATGCAAGGAAGGTTACTTGCCAATAGATTTTTTTGGTACAAAAAGAGAAACTGACTGTAGGCATATTTTTTAGTGCTGAGTCTTCTAACACCCTTCTATGAGAATTGCCAAGATGGAGCTGCCTGTTATTACATGGATATTAAACCTTTTTCATCCTAGGGTCTCTAGGATCCTCTTTTTTTTTCTTCGTCTTCCCCCTCCCCCCCGCCCCAGATTTTAGA